>CM019701.1:4576107-4668607 GCA_009760885.1 Achatina immaculata
TGTCTTGTATTCTTCATCTTTAATTGTCGCATGTTCAGAATAAAAAACCCCCCCCCCCACAATTATCTTAGTGGAAATCTTGCTATTTTGAAGAAAATTCACTATGTACAGAAGTACAAAAGGTAGGGCTCTGATTGGCACATTTGTAGGTAACGTTATAAAATACCCAGTTTTTTGGTGTTAAAATTTGGAGTTAAAATTTAAATTTAACTCTTCCTCCCTCCACCCCTTGATTTTATGTCCCGTACTTGAATTTTAAAAAAAAAACATGATCAGAAGGGGTGTGGGGACGGGACGGGAGAGGACGGATATTGATATCACCCACTGAGGGAATCATTGATATAAATAATAGTGTTTAATATTCAGTTATTATCTGTAATGTGTATCGCTACGGGGGGAGAAGACGCTGTCCGATGAGGCAATCAGCGACCCATAGCTGATATACTAGCGTCAGGGTTAGTGAACCATAGCTGATATACTAGCGTCAGAGTTAGTGAACCATAGCTGATATACTAGCGTCAGAGTTAGTGAACCATAGCTGATATACTAGCGTCAGGGTTAGTGAACCATAGCTGATATACTAGCGTCAGGGTTAGTGACCCATAGCTGATATACTAGCGTCAGAGTTAGTGAACCATAGCTGATATACTAGCGTCAGGATTAGTGAACCATAGCTGATATACTAGCGTCAGGGTTAGTGACCCATAGCTGATATACTAGCGTCAAGGTTAGTGAACCATAGCTGATATACTAGCGTCAGGGTTAGTGAACCATAGCTGATATACTAGCGTCAGGGTTAGTGAATCATAGCTGACAAAGACCCTGTCCCACCTCTCCTTTGGTACCCCTAGGAACAAGCCTAGCCTGGCTAACGGGGCAGGGATCACCATAGTCCCCATAGTGGTGGAGTCTGGAAAAGAAGCATTGCACACCCCCTGCTTTTTTAGCTGTACTCCGGGACTGAAAAAAAATAGCTGCCATAACCCGCTCCCACGCCGATACGATGTTGTGCCTCAACATCTTCAGAGCATCAGCTGCAAAGAACACCAGCTCGCAGTTACAGGGAGATAGCACAAGACAAGACACGACAAGACAAGTATTACTATTAAAAAGAATACCATACAAATCAAGAGTTTCTAAATGAGGCTGGGCAAAAGAGAGAAATTATGTCAAAATTCAGAACACGACAATCCAGATTTGTAGGACATGTTTTGAGAAGAGGCAAAATGGAACAATTACTGACAGCGGGGAAAAATGGAGGGAAAAATGGAGGGAAAAATGAACAGAGGAAGACACCCCCCCCCCCCACCCCTCCTAAGATACCTGACATATTTGACGGAATAAAAGAATGGCACAGAATGATCCAACAAACATCTCATAGAAAGAGGAAAGGTATAGATGGTCGTGGAAAGCAATGACGACCAACTATAGCTGTATTCATGTAAAAACTGTTGGCTTGATAGTACACCAACAGTACAGACAGAAAGAAGAAGACCACCAAAAAGCATATTATACAACGTCTGAACGGCATGGACCAGAGAGAAAGAGAGAAAGAAAGAAAGAGAGAGAGAGAGAATGAATGAATGATCTTTATTTTTAATTGGTAAAGAATTGGGCACGCAGGCCTCTTGTCTTACATTATGAAAGACAGAGAGAGAGAGAGAGAGGATATATATATATCTCTCTGAACCTTAAATACCCAGGGCACAAGGGGTTTCCGCAATGGTTTTCCACAAATGCCTGTCCTTTGCCTTTTTTTCTGCTCTTGCCCAGGTGAGCCTTCTATTGCTCAACATCCTCTCTGTTGTTCTTTTCCATGTCTCTTTTGGTCTACCCTTACTTCTGTTCCCCTGTGGTGTCCATCTTAGTGCTGTTTTTGGTAGTGAGTTATCAGTCATTCGGAGCACATGTCCCAGCCATCGCCAGCGTCTTTTCTCAATAACTGCCGTCAGTGGCTTCATCTGCATCTCTGCCAACAAGATGTTATTTCTTATGGTGTTTGGCCAAAATATTTTTCTAATTCTTCGTAAACATTTAGTCTGGAAAGAATTCAACTTGTTTTCTATGGTTTTGGTGATTTTCCAGCATTCACTTCCACAGAGTAGTACACTTAGAACACTACTCTTAAATATCCTGATTTTCGTATTTATGCTTAGTTTTTTAGATTCCATATTGTCTGCAGCATTGCAAAAGCCTGGTTTGCTCTAGTAAGTCTGCCGTTGATGTCCTCTGTGCTGTCTCCATTTTCTACTACTTTACTGCCAAGGTATACAAATTCATTGACTTCCTCCACTAACTTGTACATCTACTCTGAGTACATTTCTTTGTTCACATTTTGCTTCATTAACTTTGTCTTTCCTGCGTTGATCTTTAGTCCTATGTTGTTTGCATTCTGAGTTAGCTTGTTTATTTTATCTTGCATTTCTTTGTGGCTGCTTGATAGTAGACAAATGTTGTCCGCAAAGTCAAGGTCCTCCAGCACTGTGTCAAGGGTCCATTGTAATCCTCTGCGTTTGTCTGATGTTGCCTCCTTCATTAACCAGTCTACTGCCAAGATAAATAATGTTGGTGATAGTACACGTCCCTGCTTCACTCCTGTTTGTACCCTAAAGCTGCTTGAGGTATGTTCTCCACAGATCACTTTGCACTGAAAACCCTCGTATAAGGCTTTGATTACATTCACTATCTTATAGGGGAGGCCATGCCATCTTAGGATTTTCCACAGTGCATCTCTGTTGACACTGTCAAAGGCTTTCTCAAAATCTATAAGCAATGCATATATTGTGCTATGCCACTCATTTGCCTGTTCTAATATTTGTCTAAGTACAAACATGTGGTCTATGCATGATCTTCCTTTCCTAAATCCTGCCTGCTCTTTCCGAAGTTTTCCCTCAAGTGCTGGTACAATTCTGTTGATGATTATTCTGCAAAATACTGTACTAGTGAGTGGCAGTAGGGTAATACCTCTCCAGTTCCCGCAATCTCTGAGATCACCCTTCTTTGGTAGTTTTACTATAAGGCCAGTTTTCCACTCCTCTGGAGCTTTTTCTAGATCCCAAATTTGTTGTAATATCCGGCAAAGTTGTTTTGGTGTTTCTGTTTCATCTGCTTTCAACATCTCAGCAGTCACTCCATCTTCACCTGGTGCCCTGTCTAATTTTAGATTCTTTATTGCCTCCTTTACTTCACTTATTGTTATTGGTCCTGTATTGATGTTTAGTTCCGTTTTTGGTTCAGGTATGTCTATTGTTTGTGCTGTTTGTGTTCTGTTTAGTAGGGTGTTAAAATGTTCCCTCCATTTTTCAATTTTTTCTCTTTCTCCACTGACCAGTTGTCCCTTTAATGTCCTTATTGCACTCTCACATCTTGTGCTGAAGTTACCTGTCATCTGCTTTGTGATTTTGTATATGGTTTTCATGTCATTTGTATATGCTGCTTTCTCTGCTGCTTCTGCTAAGTTGTCATAGTATTGACGTTTATCTTGACAGCATGATTCCTTCACTTCTTTGTCTTTTTGTGCATAATTACTTAAAACTTGTTCTTTTAGCCTTTGTGATTTGGTGTTCAGTAATTTTTTCTTGATTTCTTTTCTTTGCTCTATCTTTTCCCATGTGGTCTTGCTTATCCATTCCTCTTTTCTCCGTTTCTGATATCCCAGCACCTCTTTTGCTGTTTCCTGTAGCGTTTTATTGAACTCTAGTATGGACATTTCTGCTTCGTCTTGTAAGACACTGAAGCGGTTCTTAAGTAATATTGAGAATTCGTTCCTTGTTTGCTGGTCTTTCAGTTTTCCTGTATCAATATGTATCTTTCTGTGTTCTCCGATTTTGGCTTTCCTTAATTTTAGTTTTATTTTTGCTACCAGAAGATTGTGATCACTTCCTATATCTGCTCCTTTCCTTGCTCGCACATCTTGTATTGACCGTTTCCACTTGTTATTTATCTTCTTATATCTTATATCCTTCCCGTGCCGTTAAACGTCACATAGGGCTCGCAAAGTAGTTCGTCAGTTTTATATATATATATATATATATATATATATATATATATATATATATATATATATATTAAAAAGAACAGCAACCACAACAAACGACTGTTAACACTTGAGAACTCACCGACAGAGACAATGTAGTTCTCTACTTTAGCTTTTCCCTCCAAATATTTGCAGCGCTCCATGGCAGTCAAAATGGAGTAGTCCGTGCCCAGATAAATAAGGTGCTTCACCGCAGTATCCAGCGCCGTATTCACTACATTGACACCCTGTGAATAGTAATATTACTACACAACATGACATTTTACAGCACTCATCATCATCATCAACATCAGGTGGTCATGCTCCACCACATATCTCATTCCTTGTATCCCCCCTCCACCAGTCGGCACAGCTGGTGGCTTTTTATTGGGCCATCACATTAGATTTTCTACGATTTTTCTTTCTCTTGGTCTTCCCCTGCACATCTTCCTATTTGTCGTCTCGGTTGTTATGACGTTTTCAAGCCCCTCCCCTTCTCATTATATGTCCAATGAATGATAGCTGTCGTTTTCTTATGGGTTTAATTAGTTTCGTATCTACAGGAAAATATGGGCACTAACACCATATCCCTATGTGCCTCTAAGGCACGACAGGATTACCTGTAAGAGTAATAACTTCATTATGAACGACGTTAATGGAAACACAGAAGGGAGAAGAGCCAGGGGGAAGACCGAGAGAAATGATACTGGAAAGTCTGACGAGATGGTGTGAGAGGAGATCACCAACTGAACTGACGGCCTGCATGAAGGATCGTGTACTCTGGAGAAGCATAATAGCCATTTGCAGTCGGCACGGCATCTGATGATGATGATGATCTACATGTACAGCACTGCATCACAAAAGATATACGATACTGCAACAAAATACATGTGACTACATCTGGATTACATTGCAGTCTTAACGTGACGCATTCTGTTCTCGATTTCTGGACGGCTTTCACTGTATTTGATGTTGCCGTCGACTATAAACCTGCGAGTTCTTAGCGGGCACCGAAACACAAACATCTCTGACCAACAGCTATGTTCCCTCTAAGAAAAGCGTGTGAGGCATTGACCATAAATTTTTCATGCCCCTTGTTCATTTGTTTTCATTTACATTAATTTTCAGGTTATTCTGCTCATAAATTGTTGGATTACATAAATTATCTTATTTTTTCCTCCTTTTGAGCAACTGCCGAATCTAGTAGCTTTCCCAGGCATTGAGACTCATTACAAGCCATGTCTCCATTCCTCTCTGTTCTTGATTACTTCTGCCCAATTGCCGATTCCTAGAGTGCCTTTATCTTCTTCTAGGCTGACTAGGTCTTCTTCTTGGTCTATCCCCTTTCATCACTTCTGTATAGGCCATTTTTGTTTGTCTGTCCTCCTCCATTCTCTGTAAATGCCCGACCTACCTCAGTCTGTTTTTTTTTTTTTTTGCATAATGGCTGTTACAAACGGAGAGTTAAACAGTGTGTAGGTTTCTTCGTTACTACTTATCTTTCATTGTTGTTGTTGTTTTTTTTTTGGGGGGGGGGAGGGGGGGGTAGTGAAGATGCTGTCCGATGAGACAATCAGAGACCCATAGCTGATATGCCAGCGTCAGGGTTAACGAACCATAGCTGATCAAGACCCTGTCCAACCTCTCCGTGGTACCCCCAAGTAACAGGCCTAGCCTGGCTAACGGGGCAGGGATAGCCATAGTCCCTATGGTGGTGGAGTCTGTTAAAGAAGCACTGCACATCTCCTGCTTTTTAGCTGTACTCCGGAACTGAAAAAAAAACAGCTGCCACAACCCGCTTCCACTCCGATACGATGCTGTGCCTCAACACCTCCACAGCATCATCTACAAAGAACACCAGCTCGCAGTTACAGAGAGTTCGTACAAGTGTCGTGTTTTGGGGTCTCCTACCGGTTCATAAAGTCTTCTCAGGATTCTTTTCTCAAATGTTTTTTTTTTCCTCGTATTTGGTTTTCATCTAGTCTAGTCGTACTTCGATGTTTCTGACGCATGTAGATGCACACTCACCTGCATATATTCTCGGTCAACGTTCATGCTCTCCCAGTAAGTTGTGACCAGGAAGACAATGTCGATGTCTTTCATGGCTGGGGCCAACGTGTGAGGTTTGTTCATGTCCCCAGTGTACACTGTTACACCTGCAGCAGAACAAAAACACTGCGCTTACGGTCTGTTAACGTAAAAAATGATGGGATAAGAAATGAAAGTATGATTTCTGCTCTAAAGCTATGCAAATTTTGTTTGAACTCATGACATTTGCTCGCTTTTTACGTACCTTATCACTATACTAAACACTTCTTTCAGATCTTCATTAAATATCAAGTCAAAATAGAAGTTTAATTCTTTTGCCAGAAAATCAGACTTGCCTATGTGGTTGGTGCCATTGAAATGATTAGGGACTGGTTTCGAAGATGCTGGGCGACATCGTTTGTCCTGTGTGCTTTTGTATGATTAAGGCCGAAACGTCACATATGTGTACTCGTTATTTAATAAGGCTGTTCCTATTTTTTTTTTCATAGTTTATACATTTTGTTATCAGCTTTACTCCTGTACATTTATGGCTGAGGTTATTGGCAGATGATGTGTGACCTACACTGACACTGCGCATGTCCCGCGGGCCTTGATCCATGCCATCACTTGCGACTGCGCATGTCTTGTGACCTGCGACTGATCGTGTTTCATAGCTCTTGACACTCATATCACCCGTGAATGTTATTTTTCTTACTTCTGTGATAGTTTTCAGTGATATGCCAGTCACTTTTCCTCCCCTTCCTCCACCTCCTCCACCCCTTCCCCCAAATCTATACTGTTAAAAAATTTGTTTAAAAAGACAGAAACGCAACACTACTGTAGTCGTAATTGACACCAAATGGACTCTGCAGTAACTCTTCTCCGCCTATCGTGTCGCTGGAGCAGAAAGAATGATTCATCACTAACCGAAACCCTTCTCAAATCATTCGCAACAGTTCATTGACGATGCTGATTCGCCAACTGCAGTCGGTTCTGGCGATGGTGGTCCGTAAGAACAGGACCTCTGTATGGTCTTCTAGTCCAAAGACAAGCGTCATGTAGCTGGTTCCTGACCGTTTGATCTTAAATTCGACGAACTGCTATCATTGACTGGGCTGTTGAGGATGCAGATGCAAATCGACTCTTGAGGTAACGCAGCCGTTTGAAGCGGTCTTCGGCAGGAGTTGTGACTATGGGTCTTCAGCTGCGCAGCCGATCTGCAACTGAGCCAGTTTCTTGAAATCATCTTCAAAGGCGACTATTGGTGCTTCTAACCACATTAAATTGTCTGGCCACTACACTTTGTGACGGTCCAGGCTCTAAACGTCCAATGATGATGAGTCACTGTTCTGTAGTGAGATGAGTCATACTTGCGCATTGATTTTCAAATGAATTGGTTCGAGGAGCGTCAATCTTTTATAGGCATTCAATAACATGGTCACTGAGTTTTGTGTTCAGTAAGTTTCACGGGATTCTCGTGAACCTGTCATGAGTTATTGTCAAAAATGCTGTTTTGACTAGTGTCGCTTTTCTGTGTTTATGAATCATCTGCTGAGTACAACTCAGGTCAGCACGTGAAGTTGATGTCCAAGTCTGATCCTGCCCTTGTCTAATCAGCAAACTTCAGTTTAAATCGCAACATCATATTTGTTGAGTTTTTTTTTTTTTTAAACAGTTTATAAACGTACGTCAAGCCTTCTTTCTTTCCTCTTGGGCAGATGACATGCGCAGTTGTCCGAGTTCCAATAGACACTCCCTAGCTTTCTCCTATAACCCCGCGGTCATATCTGGCTGAAGTTTTCTAGAACTGATTTTGCTATCTGCATTCCAGTTTCATAAAAAAAAATATTCATTATCGTATAGTACTTTCAAATGATGAAGATAGATAGTTCTATACTCTGTTGGAAGTCTGAGTCGAAAATTGTGGCCTGGTACTACCTGTTTGTATTGGTAGCCCTGGTCAGCTTGGGTGGCCTCTTCTACCTTTTATGTCTACAGATAACAACGGCTAGTAGTAGATAAATGTTTTGGTTTCAGTATGTGATACCGGCCAACTAAACCGATTGATTGTGCTATCATAAGCAACAGACAAAAATGGCACTGACAAATTAGTTGAAAATGAGACAGATACCATCGTTCATGCACTATACAAATTCTTGTAAATGACGAATCTGAGATCAAAATGGCAGGGGGGAGGGAGTCAGCTTTCGTACAGAGCTCTGTCTTGTATGTTTTTGTATGATTGACAGTACGCGTGCAGGAATGGACGGGAGATAAGACATCTGTTGTCACAGAATCAGACCTTGGCAATGATAGTTGTATGATTAACAGTTAGATGTGCGAGAGTGGACGGATAACAGACAACTAACGCCGTGGAAATAATCCTTGGCAGAAACTGGCGTTGTTTCATATCTCTACGCTTAACTTGATCTGTCAGTCATTTGCGTCTTCCTTGCGGAACTTTGCCTCCCTAACAGCTCTCCTGCAGGCCTCTCAGTTGTAAGCAAGATGTCCTGCTGCTGATGCATCCATTTGTGATCGTCAACGATGTTTTGCAGCCATCTTCGCCTTGGTCTTCCTCTCTTTCTTTTTCCCCATTATGCATCCTTCCAAGACTGTCTTCTCTAAATTCTCATGACGTTTAATGTGTCCAAAATATTTAAGTTTTCTCTCTTTAATTTTCTTTACTAGCCAACCTTCTTCAATATTAAGTTCTTGTGGTATGTAGTATGGATATATTTGTTCTTTTTTGTGTCTATGATATTTGAAGAACTCTGCTGTAGAATTTACATTCAAAGGCATTTATGTGTTTCTCAGCTGTTTTGTTAAGATAATGTAACTTGATCTGTGCATAACTTTAAAAATAAACTATAGGTTTCTAGGGAGTAAAAAGTTATAATATCCAGTAGTTAAAGACTAACAATGCAACGTTTAGAATTATGGGTCTACGAAAGATGCTGACCGACTAGGCAATCAGCGACCCATAGCTGATATGCCACCGTCAGGGTTAGCGAACCATATCTGACCAAGACCCTGCGCCACCTCTCCGTTGGTACCTCCAGTAACAGGCCTAGCCTGGCTAACAGGGCAGAGATCGCCATAGTCAACATGGTGGCTGAGTCTGCTAAAGAAGCATTTTTTGCATGCTTTTTAGCTGTACTCCGGGACTGAAAAAAAAGCTGCCAAAACCCGCTGCCAAGCCGATAAGATGCTGTGCCTCAACACCTCCACAGCATCGGCTGCAAAGAACACCAGCTCGCAGTTACGGGGAGATAACACAAGATAAGACAAGACATGATGTCCTGACTACTGCAGCACTTGTTACCGTGTTTATTGTCTGCAGAACAGTCATGTCTGTGGGACGTGCGAACTTACAGATCTTGTCCTACAACCGCTTACGAAAAAAAAAAAGTTTTGTCTTCAGATTTGCTAAATGGGCAGTACGAGACATCTTCTTGTGGTAATGGAGCTTGCAACAAAAAAAAAACCTGCTTCTTCTGATTATCAGCGAAGTCATATGGGTCCCAAAGCCTGCTTCTTCTGATTATCAGCGAAGTCATATGGGTCCCATAGAGTAGTAATGGATGGTCACAAAAGCCAGAAAGTACTTCTGCGACACGGTGTACCACAAGGAGGAGTCCTTTCGCCTACACTATTCCTTGTATTCATTAATGACCTGGTCAAGGAACTTCCCTATGGAATTAAAGCGGCACTGTATGCAGATGATCTGGTCATGTGGTGTACAGATGAATATGCGACAATTGCTACACAGAGACTCCAAAGAGCAGCAGACATCTTGACATCATGGACAAACAAATGGTGTGTAAGTATCAACACAGAGAAATCAAGTACCACTCTGTTCACTCTCTCATCTAAACAGAAAGCAGGTAAGATCTTTGTAAATGAAATATCCTTAAGGATGGACAACCAACCCACTTACTTAGGAGTGATTCTTGACTCAAAACTGACTTGGAAGCAAAACATCAACAGTGCAGAAGCAAAAGCCAGAAGAAAACTAGCCATATTAAGAAAATTAAGTGGAACCACATGGGGAGCTAGTGAAAGAATCCTCAAGAATGTATATCAGCAAAGTATTCTACCACATTTAGAATATGGCTCAACATCTTGGTGCACAGCATCAAACACTACGCTGCATAACTGTAGCAATTCTCACAGATGCAAGATCAGTACTGGAGGCTCTTCAGTGCAACAAACTACCAGACCTTAAGGATGCCTTGTCAAAAATTGGCTTACAACATGGAGTCACTTTGCAATGGATTCCCTCCCACTGTGGGATACCAGGCAATGAGAAAGCTGGCCATCTGGCCAAAGAGGGCACTGAAATGGAGCAACCAGACATACCAATCACCTATAATCAGAAGAAAAGCATGATAAAAACCTACAGGAAGCCACAAACACCACCACATGATGACTATCACATGCTAAACAGAAAGGAACAAGTCACCATCTTCCGTCTCCGAACAGGACACAGCCGACTCCGAAGTCATATGTATACAAAGTTTAAGGTTGGTACTACTAATCTATGTACATGTGCCCAGGTGCCCCAAACTGTGGAACATATCCTCCAGAACTGCACCAACTATGAAACACTGAGAAATAATTACTGGCTCAGTGAAACCACTAAAGAAGATAAGCTCTACGGTTCCATACATGAGTTACAAAAAACAGTGAAATTTATCCAAGAGACAGGACTGCATGTATAGACAGACAATGCGAACGAAGAAGAAGAAGAAGAAGATATGGGTCTCAAAGCCTGCTTCTTCTGATTATCAGCGAAGTCATATGGGTCCCAAAGCCTGCTTCTTCTGATTATCAGCGAAGTCATATGGGTCCCATAGAGTAGTAATGGATGGTCACAAAAGCCAGAAAGTACTTCTGCGACACGGTGTACCACAAGGAGGAGTCCTTTCGCCTACACTATTCCTTGTATTCATTAATGACCTGGTCAAGGAACTTCCCTATGGAATTAAAGCGGCACTGTATGCAGATGATCTGGTCATGTGGTGTACAGATGAATATGCGACAATTGCTACACAGAGACTCCAAAGAGCAGCAGACATCTTGACATCATGGACAAACAAATGGTGTGTAAGTATCAACACAGAGAAATCAAGTACCACTCTGTTCACTCTCTCATCTAAACAGAAAGCAGGTAAGATCTTTGTAAATGAAATATCCTTAAGGATGGACAACCAACCCACTTACTTAGGAGTGATTCTTGACTCAAAACTGACTTGGAAGCAAAACATCAACAGTGCAGAAGCAAAAGCCAGAAGAAAACTAGCCATATTAAGAAAATTAAGTGGAACCACATGGGGAGCTAGTGAAAGAATCCTCAAGAATGTATATCAGCAAAGTATTCTACCACATTTAGAATATGGCTCAACATCTTGGTGCACAGCATCAAACACTACGCTGCATAATCTAGACAAGGTTCAAAATCAGTCACTACGGATTATCACAGGTGCCATGAGGTCCACACCAATAGTAGAAATGCAGAAAATAGTTGGTGCTCAAGCGCTAAAGGAACGTAGAGACACAAAGGTCATGACCATGGGAGAGAAATTCCTTAGCTCTGTAAGCCATCCCCTGAAGGAGAGATTCAATAACTTGGCATTAAGCCGGCTTAAAAGAAGCAGCTTCATTCAGCAGGCCAAGCGTATGCGTAAGCTGATACCTGACCTTCCAACTGTAGTCACTCCATTATCATCTGTACCAGAGCATACACCATGGAAAGAAGTAGATTATACACAAATAACTATTCAGACTGAAGTGAAAGGTGTGCAGAATGGTGAGATGCAAAGCAGCCTTGTAAAATCAACAGCCACACTTAGTGTGCTAGCTGACAAATATCCATGTGACACCTGGATACGTGTGTATACAGACGGATCTGCACACAATGCCATAAAGAATGGAGGGACAGGAGCACATATTGAATATCCAAACAACACCTCTGACAAGATTTCCATACCCACTGGAAAATACTGCAACAACTTTGATGCAGAAATTAGGGCAATTATTGCTGCAGTTGAAAAACTATCAGACTCCAGAATTGATACATGTCCTGTAGCAATTCTCACAGATGCAAGATCAGTACTGGAGGCTCTTCAGTGCAACAAACTACCAGACCTTAAGGATGCCTTGTCAAAAATTGGCTTACAACATGGAGTCACTTTGCAATGGATTCCCTCCCACTGTGGGATACCAGGCAATGAGAAAGCTGGCCATCTGGCCAAAGAGGGCACTGAAATGGAGCAACCAGACATACCAATCACCTATAATCAGAAGAAAAGCATGATAAAAACCTACAGGAAGCCACAAACACCACCACATGATGACTATCACATGCTAAACAGAAAGGAACAAGTCACCATCTTCCGTCTCCGAACAGGACACAGCCGACTCCGAAGTCATATGTATACAAAGTTTAAGGTTGGTACTACTAATCTATGTACATGTGCCCAGGTGCCCCAAACTGTGGAACATATCCTCCAGAACTGCACCAACTATGAAACACTGAGAAATAATTACTGGCTCAGTGAAACCACTAAAGAAGATAAGCTCTACGGTTCCATACATGAGTTACAAAAAACAGTGAAATTTATCCAAGAGACAGGACTGCATGTATAGACAGACAATGCGAACGAAGAAGAAGAAGAAGAAGATATGGGTCTCAAAGCCTGCTTCTTCTGATTATCAGCGAAGTCATATGGGTCCCAAAGCCTGCTTCTTCTGATTATCAGCGAAGTCATATGGGTCCCATAGAGTAGTAATGGATGGTCACAAAAGCCAGAAAGTACTTCTGCGACACGGTGTACCACAAGGAGGAGTCCTTTCGCCTACACTATTCCTTGTATTCATTAATGACCTGGTCAAGGAACTTCCCTATGGAATTAAAGCGGCACTGTATGCAGATGATCTGGTCATGTGGTGTACAGATGAATATGCGACAATTGCTACACAGAGACTCCAAAGAGCAGCAGACATCTTGACATCATGGACAAACAAATGGTGTGTAAGTATCAACACAGAGAAATCAAGTACCACTCTGTTCACTCTCTCATCTAAACAGAAAGCAGGTAAGATCTTTGTAAATGAAATATCCTTAAGGATGGACAACCAACCCACTTACTTAGGAGTGATTCTTGACTCAAAACTGACTTGGAAGCAAAACATCAACAGTGCAGAAGCAAAAGCCAGAAGAAAACTAGCCATATTAAGAAAATTAAGTGGAACCACATGGGGAGCTAGTGAAAGAATCCTCAAGAATGTATATCAGCAAAGTATTCTACCACATTTAGAATATGGCTCAACATCTTGGTGCACAGCATCAAACACTACGCTGCATAATCTAGACAAGGTTCAAAATCAGTCACTACGGATTATCACAGGTGCCATGAGGTCCACACCAATAGTAGAAATGCAGAAAATAGTTGGTGCTCAAGCGCTAAAGGAACGTAGAGACACAAAGGTCATGACCATGGGAGAGAAATTCCTTAGCTCTGTAAGCCATCCCCTGAAGGAGAGATTCAATAACTTGGCATTAAGCCGGCTTAAAAGAAGCAGCTTCATTCAGCAGGCCAAGCGTATGCGTAAGCTGATACCTGACCTTCCAACTGTAGTCACTCCATTATCATCTGTACCAGAGCATACACCATGGAAAGAAGTAGATTATACACAAATAACTATTCAGACTGAAGTGAAAGGTGTGCAGAATGGTGAGATGCAAAGCAGCCTTGTAAAATCAACAGCCACACTTAGTGTGCTAGCTGACAAATATCCATGTGACACCTGGATACGTGTGTATACAGACGGATCTGCACACAATGCCATAAAGAATGGAGGGACAGGAGCACATATTGAATATCCAAACAACACCTCTGACAAGATTTCCATACCCACTGGAAAATACTGCAACAACTTTGATGCAGAAATTAGGGCAATTATTGCTGCAGTTGAAAAACTATCAGACTCCAGAATTGATACATGTCCTGTAGCAATTCTCACAGATGCAAGATCAGTACTGGAGGCTCTTCAGTGCAACAAACTACCAGACCTTAAGGATGCCTTGTCAAAAATTGGCTTACAACATGGAGTCACTTTGCAATGGATTCCCTCCCACTGTGGGATACCAGGCAATGAGAAAGCTGGCCATCTGGCCAAAGAGGGCACTGAAATGGAGCAACCAGACATACCAATCACCTATAATCAGAAGAAAAGCATGATAAAAACCTACAGGAAGCCACAAACACCACCACATGATGACTATCACATGCTAAACAGAAAGGAACAAGTCACCATCTTCCGTCTCCGAACAGGACACAGCCGACTCCGAAGTCATATGTATACAAAGTTTAAGGTTGGTACTACTAATCTATGTACATGTGCCCAGGTGCCCCAAACTGTGGAACATATCCTCCAGAACTGCACCAACTATGAAACACTGAGAAATAATTACTGGCTCAGTGAAACCACTAAAGAAGATAAGCTCTACGGTTCCATACATGAGTTACAAAAAACAGTGAAATTTATCCAAGAGACAGGACTGCATGTATAGACAGACAATGCGAACGAAGAAGAAGAAGAAGAAGATATGGGTCTCAAAGCCTGCTTCTTCTGATTATCAGCGAAGTCATATGGGTCCCAAAGCCTGCTTCTTCTGATTATCGCGAAGTCATATGGGTCCCAAAGCCTGCTTCTTCTGATTATCGCGAAGTCATATGGGTTCCAAGTACCTATAGGATGATGCAGTTCCAACATGGTCATGCTGTAGGGTCTGGCCCGTGCGGCAGCTTCAGCTTGTCTAGTGTGCAAACTTCAAGGGAGACTTAGTGTTGATCTTTGAGGACCTCAGTTTTAAATGCAGTAGGCGAAGTAGTAGTCTCTCATGACGAAGGTTGGTGGTTCGAATCTACCCAAAGGAGCCCCCCCCCCCTCCCACCCCCAACAACCCCCAGTCACGCACGCAGCCATAGTAATGGGTACATGATTTCTTTCAGAGTTGGGGAAGGAAAGATGATGTTGTGTGTTGCTGAAAACATCACCATCCAGTGTGCTAATAGGTGAAGGAAAACATAAACTCTATGTGTCCTAGGTGATTCCACGGCGCAATAGGGGTACCTTTAACGATCTTCACTGACAGTTACGGGACAGTTTCCCACTTCACAGAGAAATTTCAAGGGGACTTAAAACCATATTTGAGTGTTCTCGAAGTTTTACTTAGTTACATCCCTTTGACCATAGAAAATCCTGCGGGGTTCTTTAAAACCATACAGTTATGCGCTTTTCTCGAAGTTTTACTTAGTTACATCCCTTCGACTAGAGAAAATTCTGCTTAACTATAACAGATTTTAAAAAAACCAACCTTTGGAGATGAGTTCTTCGTACAGAACACCGTGATTCGCTCTCGTGAAGCCACTGACCTTGAACCAAGCACAGCCCAAGGCCGCGTCAAGCACAGCACCTCCAGTGGTGCCCGTGACGCCGAAGATGAGAATGTTTGTTATTTCATCACCGGGCGCAGCAGTCCCTCTGAATCTGGATAAGCAGTTATCGGCACCAGAGAAATAGGTCTGACACTTTAAAACAGGTAAACGATTATAATTTTCGTTTTCACGCCATTAAGGTATATTGGGTTTACTGTGTTAGGCCCGTATTTTCCAAGACCTTCGGCGCATGAAAGTCTGATGTGATTATTTTTACGCCCGGATACATTTACCTTCCCAGATTTCACTGGTACCCATTTTTTTTAGATACTGGGTGGACCACGGAGCCTCTTTGGGTGTAGTGGCATCAGAAAAAATCTCATTGCTGGGACTTGAACCTGGTACCACTGGATGAGCAGACCGAGCGCCTAACCACTCGGCCAACCAGGTCGCCACCGGTAAGTACCGGTTACTGCTTTTCGATCTTTGCTTTCACATAAAATCAAGGCAAATCAAATTTTATGCAGGTGCCTAAACAATCTCCTGATTCAAGAGCATATTCGGGAAACCTGTACTCTCAACAGAGGCTTCATGGGTGAGAAACTATGGTGCATGCTTCTTACAAGTTACAGCTAAGTGTTCTATTCATTTTATTTTATTTTATTTTTAACACAGCGTTCATGTGAATTTATACTTTATCTCCTCTCTATCTCTGTTTCTTCGTTCTGTCAGTTTTTGTATTATTAAGGCTCACGCCGAAACATCACAGCTGCGTACTCGTTAAGTAATAAAGCCGTTCATACTTTTTTTTTTCTAGTTTATACATCATGAAGACTTCCTGCTGATAATGGGATTCATGGAGGCCACCCAAACAACAACAATAATAATAAAGATCTGACCAAGAACCTTTCTGAAAAAAAAAACCCAACGAATTTTAACTGGAAGCAAGCAGTTGCCTTATTTCAACTTAATCCATTAAGTAGGAACAGACGAATTCCCTCCATAAGAATGAATCTGCCCCGATTTGGTTTATTTCAAGTATTTCTTTCACTCCAAAATAAATTGAGCATATTTTGGTAGATCACGCACATCTATGGTAGGCAATGTTCAAGGCAATATTTAAACTAAATAAAATTTGTAAAAATAACACATTTCTAAATCAACCAATATTTTTAAAACACAGAGTATTTCATTCCAGCTTCTTTCTACCAAAATTTCTCATAAAAATGGGTTCTGGCACGGCATGGAAATTAATTCAGGACCGAAGGAGTTAAGATAACTAGCATCCCACTCTCCATCCGGCTCGGTGTTTTGTTTCGAGATCTTCCGAGCAGCGTCAGTTCACAGAGAACTCGAGTTTATAGTTAACGCGGTGTCAGGACAAGTTCCAAGCCAATTTTGCGACATAAGAAAGAGTAACGGCTTGTACTTGTGCTGTCTCCCTGTAACTGCGAGCTGGTGTTCGTTACTAGCCGATGCTGTGGAGATGTTGAGGTCCAGCATCGTACCCGCTTGAGAGCGGGTTATGGCAGCTATTTTTTTCAGTCCCGGAGTACAGCTAAAAAGCAGGGGGGGGGGGGTGTACAGTGCTTCTTTAGCAGACTCCGCCACCATGGGGACTATGGCGATCCCTGCCCTGTTAACTAGGCTAGGCCTGTTACTGGGGGTACCAACAGAGAGGTGGGACAAGGTCTCGGTCAGTTATGGTTCACTAACCCTGACGCTAGCATATCAGCTATGGGTCGATGATTGCCTCATCGGACAGCGTACTTCACTCCCCCAAAGAGTAACGAATCTGTATAAAACTATGTCCTCCCTGCTCCTCTGAGCGTCACTCTATTGTCTACGTCCGAGGGTGCTGACCTAGTTAGCAAAATGGCAGCACTGTTCCCTGGTCGTACTGTCTCTTCTCCCTTCCATTCTCTCGGTTGTTGTCTGAAAAATATACAGACCCAAAATGCCGTACTGGTTGTCTTATTGCCGTTATAAATCTTTAAAAAGCAGCTACAGTGAGCGATATGCAACCAACAAACCAAGAAAAGATTAACAAAGATGTTGTCAACTGAAAAGAAAATCTGGTAAATTAATATATAGAATATCATAAAATATAGAATATCATAGACCAGGATGGTCACACCAAAAAAGGAAGTTAGAATTAGAATTGCAAAAGCAGCACTGACCTTCAAGAATCTTGTTAATTTATGGCATTCAAAAGTTATAGGCACAAAAATCAATTTAAGACTATTCAATTCAAATATAATATCCACCCTCATTTATGCATGTGAAAGCTGGAAAACAACTAAAGAAATAGTCAAGAAATTACACTCTTTTAAAAACAAATGCTTAAGGAAAGTACTCTATATAAAGTGGAACGAATTCAAGAACAACGCATAGATAAGGCAAATGAGCAAACAACAACCAGTCTCATGGGTGATCATAAAAAGGAGATGGATATACGTCGGTCATATGATGAGAAGAAACAATGAGAGAATCCCAAAAACAAGCTATCAAGTGGAACACAACAGGCCGAAGAAAAAGAGGCCGACAACGTGAAACTCTAAAGAGGACAAATTAGCAGGCATAAAATCCCTCTATGAGATTGAAAATCTCGCCGAAAATAGTAAAACTTGGCGAACTACCATGCCAGCCTTATGTGACGTTTAACGGCACGGGAAGGTTGTAAGATGTCATAAAATATATGGAAAAGTTGTTCAGTCGTTCAAAACGTTTAGACTCCAAGCTAATTAACGGCACTTCCCCCATTCCAAACTCTCTAGATCTGCCAGGGAAGATCGTTTCTTGTTATGACATACTCACGGACATAACAGCCGCCAACACATGACTTTTACTTTCAACAATCCCACCAGTCAAATCAGTTTTGTTTCCTTTAAGCTCAGCGGGATATTCAGAACCAGTATCACAGCGCGCAACTTCTTCGATTTGCGTTTAGCAAAAAATTCTTGTTGTTGCTGTGCATAGAGAGTTTTCCCTTAAACAAAATGAGACACAGCTGCGCACGATTGGTGTGACGATTATAGGAAACGAGGTATGGTATCATTTGTTTTCTTCACTAATTATAATGTATGCATAACTTTGATGATAACCGCGGTAGAATTGCTGTTAGTGGAATAGTGAGAGATCATACTTGTACTATCTCCCTGTAACTGCGAACTGGTGTTCTTTGCAGCCGATGCTATAGAGATGTTGAGGCATAGCATTGTATCGGCGTGGGAGCTTTTTTCTTTTCAGACCCGGTGTACAGCTAAAAAAACAGGGGGTTGTGCAATGCTTCTTTAGTAGGCTCCACCACCATGGGGACTATGGCGATCCCTGTCCCGTTATCCAGGCTAGGCCTGTTACTGGGGGTGACAACGGAGAAGTGGGACAGGGTCTTGGTCAGCTATGGTTCGCTAACCCTGACGCTAACATATCAGCTATGGTTCGCTAACCCTGACGCTAACATATCAGCTATGGTTCGCTGATTACCTAATCGGACACCGCCTTCACCTCCAGTAGTGAGAGATACACAGAGGTGTATGGTTCAGTTTTAGCAGCAGCAGCAACAACAACAACAACAACAACAACAACAACAACAAAAGAACAAGTGGAGTAGAGATACTGATACACTAATCTTCAGTAAAGCTTACTTTTAGGACTAGGTTCTGAAATATTATTACTGCACACGCCAAACGCGCATTTCAAGTGCTGGGCCAGGCGTTGACCCACTATTTACGTGTATAGAGTTTACTCTACAATGGTGTGTGTAAATGTGCTACCACACCAACTAAACAAGTATTTGTTTGAATACTTCACATCACTATTTACAGAGCAGTTATTGGATTACTGCTACACAACGTGACACTGAGACATTACATTGATATACACCGAGTAACAAGCAACAACCAAGGACAAAAACAACCGCTACAAGTCGGTA
The DNA here is from genome assembly GCA_009760885.1 of Achatina immaculata. Taxonomy (NCBI): domain Eukaryota; kingdom Metazoa; phylum Mollusca; class Gastropoda; order Stylommatophora; family Achatinidae; genus Lissachatina; species Lissachatina immaculata. Next base: position 4,595,531 of record CM019701.1, read on the forward strand.
CACGAACTCGATCAGTTTACACAAGTAACAACTCAAAACAAACACTAAAGTTGGCACACTCAACATAGATCCAAATAGCATAGAATTCCAGCAGTTACAAAAGATAACAAGAGTTTAATGATGAGAAATCCATGTGTAAAACTGTGCTGTATATGGATAAGGACTGGAAACTGATTAGACAACCACAATGGATACAGAAAAAGATGTCCGGGCGATTAACACCACCATAAGACACAAACTCTATCACACAAAACGTTGGAAGACATGCTAACCTCATGTATACTGAAAACTGCAACATACCTTTCAATCTGGAATTATATTTTTGTCAAAAAGGGGGCAACCAACTGTACATGATAGCTTGCGACAATTGTCCTGAAAAGGACAAATCAATTTCAAACCACTACATACTAACTGTACCACATTTGTCCTGAAAAGGATAACCAACCACAAAAACTAACATTACGAAACCAAGCAGTCCTAGCAAACATTCCAGAACAAACAAACACGTCTTCTCATTTCAACATCTAGAACAGAACTCTCAACACACGTCCCATCGGTCCAACATCTCAAACAGTCAAAGAGAACTAACTCATTCGCCAGCTCAGACCTCGTGATTCTAGCCAACCAGAACATGGTGATCTCTTTCTCCCCCCCCCCCCCTCCCGGGTGCTCCAGTTAAACTTTCTACCCCACATTCTCTTACAGTTCGCCTTCCCATTTCGACTTACATTCATTCCGTCAAATTATAAGTCGGTTTCCATTTGGCATCACTGGGAGGTAGATTAGGGTCTTGGTCAGATTCTATAGTTCGCCAGCCATTACACAAGTTAATTAGGAAGATTTTATCATCCATGCAGCCAAAGAAGACCGATAAACCGGCAAAGAACTGGTGTCCGTCAATCGATGCACGCTTTGGGAGATACAGAGGAAGTGATCGGAGCACTATTTGTTCGGCCTGCAGCGTCGACCAACTATCATCTCCAGTCACATCCGCGGGGAGCTCCCATCTCATTTTCAATATCCTCTTCCCCTGTAAGCGTGTTTGTCCACTGATCTAAATAGATGTCTTCCTATGCTAAATGAAAGTATCTCATGAATACGAATGCCTGTGTCGGAGTAGTGTTCTCGATTCCAGATCTCAGAGCGGCCAATTCATGGAAAACACACAAAAATTGAAAGATGTTTTATACAAAACTTAGACTTGAATCATCCATCCATGTCACTGGACATTTACCAATTAACTTGTAGGGCAGAGACAAATTTTCATCACTTCTCTTCTGCGGCCAGTCTTTTTTATGGTATATCAGTTATCATATGCCGCGGCCATTCTTTTCTATGGTATATCAGTTGTCATATGCTGTGGCCAGTCTTTTCTATGGTATATCAGTTGTCATATGCTGTGGCCAGTCTTTTCTATGGTATATCAGTTGTCATATGCCGCGGCCATTCTTTTCTATGGTATATCAGTTGTCATATGCCGCGGCCATTCTTTTCTATGGTATATCAGTTGTCATATGCTGTGGCCAGTCTTTTCTATGGTATATCAGTTGTCATATGCTGCGGCCAGTCTTTTCTATGGTATAAGAGTTATCATATGCTGCGGCCAGTCTTTTCTATGGTATATCAGTTGTCATATGCTGCGGCCAGTCTTTTCTATGGTATAAGAGTTATCATATGCTGCGGCCAGTCTTTTCTATGGTATAAGAGTTATCATATGCTGCGGCCAGTCTTTCCTATGGTATAAGAGTTATCATATGCCGCGGCCAGTCTTTTCTATGGTATAAGAGTTATCATATGCTGCGGCCAGTCTTTTCTATGGTATATCAGTTATCATATGCTGCGGCCAGTCTTTTCTATGGTATAAGAGTTATCATATGCTGTGGCCAGTCTTTTCTATGGTATATCAGTTGTCATATGCTGCGGCCAGTCTTTTTTATGGTATATCAGTTATCATATGCCGCGGCCATTCTTTTCTATGGTATATCAGTTGTCATATGCTGTGGCCAGTCTTTTCTATGGTATATCAGTTGTCATATGCTGTGGCCAGTCTTTTCTATGGTATATCAGTTGTCATATGCCGCGGCCATTCTTTTCTATGGTATATCAGTTGTCATATGCCGCGGCCATTCTTTTCTATGGTATATCAGTTGTCATATGCTGTGGCCAGTCTTTTCTATGGTATATCAGTTGTCATATGCTGCGGCCAGTCTTTTCTATGGTATAAGAGTTATCATATGCTGCGGCCAGTCTTTTCTATGGTATATCAGTTGTCATATGCTGCGGCCAGTCTTTTCTATGGTATAAGAGTTATCATATGCTGCGGCCAGTCTTTTCTATGGTATAAGAGTTATCATATGCTGCGGCCAGTCTTTCCTATGGTATAAGAGTTATCATATGCCGCGGCCAGTCTTTTCTATGGTATAAGAGTTATCATATGCTGCGGCCAGTCTTTTCTATGGTATATCAGTTATCATATGCTGCGGCCAGTCTTTTCTATGGTATAAGAGTTATCATATGCTGTGGCCAGTCTTTTCTATGGTATATCAGTTGTCATATGCTGCGGCCAGTCTTTTCTATGGTATAAGAGTTATCATATGCTGCGGCCAGTCTTTTCTATGGTATATCAGTTGTCATATGCTGCGGCCAGTCTTTTCTATGGTATAAGAGTTATCATATGCTGCGGCCAGTCTTTTCTATGGTATAAGAGTTGTCATATGCTGCAGCCAGTCTTTTCTATGGTATAAGAGTTATCATATGCTGCGGCCAGTCTTTCCTATGGTATATCAGTTGTCATATGCTGCAGCCAGTCTTTTCTATGGTATAAGAGTTATCATATGCTGCGGTCAGTCTTTTCTATGGTACACCAGTTGTCATATGCTATGGCCAGTCTTTTCTATGGTATAAGAGTTATCATATGCTGTGGCCAGTCTTTCCTATGGTATATCAGTTGTCATATGCTGCAGCCAGTCTTTTCTATGGTATAAGAGTTATCATATGCTGTGGCCAGTCTTTCCTATGGTATATCAGTTGTCATATGCTGCAGCCAGTCTTTTCTATGGTATAAGAGTTATCATATGCTGCAGCCAGTCTTTCCTATGGTATAAGAGTTATCATATGCTGCGGCCAGTCTTTCCTATGGTATGAGTTATCATATGCTGCGGCCAGTCTTTCCTATGGTATAAGAGTTATCATATGCTGCGGCCAGTCTTTCCTATGGTATGAGTTATCATATGCTGCAGCCAGTCTTTCCTATGGTATAAGAGTTATCATATGCTGCGGCCAGTCTTTTCTATGGTATAAGAGTTATCATATGCTGCAGCCAGTCTTTTCTATGGTATAAGAGTTATCATATGCCGCGGCCATTCTTTTCTATGGTATATCAGTTGTCATATGCTGCAGCCAGTCTTTTCTATGGTATAAGAGTTGTCATATGCTGCAGCCAGTCTTTTCTATGGTACACCAGTTGTCATATGCTGTGGCCAGTCTTTCCTATGGTATGAGTTATCATATGCTGTGGCCAGTCTTTTCTATGGTATATCAGTTGTCATATGCCGCGGCCATTCTTTTCTATGGTATATCAGTTGTCATATGCTGCAGCCAGTCTTTTCTATGGTATATCAGTTATCATATGCTGCAGCCAGTCTTTCCTATGGTATGAGTTATCATATGCTGTGGCCAGTCTTTCCTATGGTATAAGAGTTATCATATGCTGCAGCCAGTCTTTCCTATGGTATATCAGTTGTCATATGCCACAGCCAGTCTTTTCTATGGTACACCAGTTGTCATATGCTATGGCCAGTCTTTTCTATGGTATAAGAGTTGTCATATGCCGCGGCCATTCTTTTCTATGGTACACCAGTTGTCATATGCTATGGCCAGTCTTTTCTATGGTATAAGAGTTGTCATATGCCGCGGCCATTCTTTTCTATGGTACACCAGTTGTCATATGCTATGGCCAGTCTTTTCTATGGTATATCAGTTGTCATATGCCGCGGCCATTCTTTTCTATGGTACACCAGTTGTCATATGCTATGGCCAGTCTTTTCTATGGTATATCAGTTGTCATATGCCGCGGCCATTCTTTTCTATGGTACACCAGTTGTCATATGCTATGGCCAGTCTTTTCTATGGTATAAGAGTTGTCATATGCCGCGGCCATTCTTTTCTATGGTACACCAGTTGTCATATGCTATGGCCAGTCTTTTCTATGGTATATCAGTTGTCATATGCCGCGGCCATTCTTTTCTATGGTACACCAGTTGTCATATGCTATGGCCAGTCTTTTCTATGGTATATCAGTTGTCATATGCCGCGGCCATTCTTTTCTATGGTACACCAGTTGTCATATGCTATGGCCAGTCTTTTCTATGGTATAAGAGTTGTCATATGCCGCGGCCATTCTTTTCTATGGTACACCAGTTGTCATATGCTATGGCCAGTCTTTTCTATGGTATAAGAGTTGTCATATGCCGCGGCCATTCTTTTCTATGGTACACCAGTTGTCATATGCTATGGCCAGTCTTTTCTATGGTATATCAGTTGTCATATGCCGCGGCCATTCTTTTCTATGGTACACCAGTTGTCATATGCTATGGCCAGTCTTTTCTATGGTATAAGAGTTGTCATATGCCGCGGCCATTCTTTTCTATGGTACACCAGTTGTCATATGCTATGGCCAGTCTTTTCTATGGTATAAGAGTTGTCATATGCCGCGGCCATTCTTTTCTATGGTACACCAGTTGTCATATGCTATGGCCAGTCTTTTCTATGGTATATCAGTTGTCATATGCTGCAGCCAGTCTTTTCTATGGTATAAGAGTTGTCATATGCTGTGGCCAGTCTTTCCTATGGTATGAGTTATCATATGCTGTGGCCAGTCTTTCCTATGGTATAAGAGTTGTCATATGCTGTGGCCAGTCTTTTCTATGGTATAAGAGTTGTCATATGCTGCAGCCAGTCTTTTCTATGGTATAAGAGTTGTCATATGCTGTGGCCAGTCTTTTCTATGGTATAAGAGTTGTCATATGCTGTGGCCAGTCTTTTCTATGGTACACCAGTTGTCATATGCTATGGCCAGTCTTTTCTATGGTATATCAGTTATCATATGCTGCAGCCAGTCTTTTCTATGGTACACCAGTTGTCATATGCTATGGCCAGTCTTTTCTATGGTATAAGAGTTGTCATATGCCGCGGCCATTCTTTTCTATGGTACACCAGTTGTCATATGCTATGGCCAGTCTTTTCTATGGTATAAGAGTTGTCATATGCCGCGGCCATTCTTTTCTATGGTACACCAGTTGTCATATGCTATGGCCAGTCTTTTCTATGGTATAAGAGTTGTCATATGCCGCGGCCATTCTTTTCTATGGTACACCAGTTGTCATATGCTATGGCCAGTCTTTTCTATGGTATAAGAGTTGTCATATGCCGCGGCCATTCTTTTCTATGGTACACCAGTTGTCATATGCTATGGCCAGTCTTTTCTATGGTATAAGAGTTGTCATATGCCGCGGCCATTCTTTTCTATGGTACACCAGTTGTCATATGCTATGGCCAGTCTTTTCTATGGTATAAGAGTTGTCATATGCCGCGGCCATTCTTTTCTATGGTACACCAGTTGTCATATGCTATGGCCAGTCTTTTCTATGGTATAAGAGTTGTCATATGCCGCGGCCATTCTTTTCTATGGTACACCAGTTGTCATATGCTATGGCCAGTCTTTTCTATGGTATAAGAGTTGTCATATGCCGCGGCCATTCTTTTCTATGGTACACCAGTTGTCATATGCTATGGCCAGTCTTTTCTATGGTATAAGAGTTGTCATATGCCGCGGCCATTCTTTTCTATGGTACACCAGTTGTCATATGCTATGGCCAGTCTTTTCTATGGTATAAGAGTTGTCATATGCCGCGGCCATTCTTTTCTATGGTACACCAGTTGTCATATGCCACAGCCAGTCTTTTCTATGGTATATCAGTTGTCATATGCTATGGCCAGTCTTTTCTATGGTACACCAGTTGTCATATGCTGCAGCCAGTCTTTTCTATGGTATAAGAGTTGTCATATGCTATGGCCAGTCTTTTCTATGGTATAAGAGTTATCATATGCTGCGGCCAGTCTTTCCTATGGTATAAGAGTTATCATATGCTGCAGCCAGTCTTTTCTATGGTATGTATAAGAGTTGTCATATGCTGTGGCCAGTCTTTTCTATGGTACACCAGTTGTGTCAAATGCTATCTTTCTTAGTTTCTACATTTCTTCACCATGTTATCTCCACTCCACCAGTCTTTCAATTTCCTTCAAGTGTCCACCATATGACTTTTTTTGGTGATGGTTCTGGGGTCTTTTCAGAGCTAATGATCAGTTCATTCCCCGTTCTTTATTGATATAGTTATGTACGTCTTTCTATGTGCTTCTTACAAGCAGACTTCTATTGGTTATGATCAGTGGGGGGAAAAAAAAAATTCAGAATCTACCTCAGGCATTTTTGTAGGACACTGCAAGTCTTAAGACCACAAGTTGCCCCTAAGTTCTTGAAATAATTGTAATTATTTAAGACCACAAGTTGCCCCTAAGTTCTTGAAATAATTGTAATTATTTAAGACCACAAGTTGCCCCTAAGTTCTTGAATTAATTGTAATTATTTAAGACCACAAGTTGCCCCTAAGTTCTTGAAATAATTGTAATTATTTAAGACCACAAGTTGCCCCTAAGTTCTTGAAATAATTGTAATTATTTAAGACCACAAGTTGCCCCTAAGTTCTTGAATTAATTGTAATTATTTAAGACTACATGTTGGCCCTAAGTTCTTGAATTAATTGTAATTATTTAAGACTACATGTTGGCCCTAAGTTCTTGAAATAATTGTAATTATTTAAGACTACATGTTGGCCCTAAGTTCTTGAAATAATTGTAATTATTTAAGACCACAAGTTGCCCCTAAGTTCTTGAAATAGTTATAGTTATTCAAGACCACAAGTTGCCCCTAAGTTCTTGAAATAATTGTAATTATTTAAGACCACAAGTTGCCCCTAAGTTCTTGAAATAATTGTAATTATTTAAGACCACAAGTTGCCCCTAAGTTCTTGAAATAATTGTAATTATTTAAGACCACAAGTTGCCCCTAAGTTCTTGAAATAATTGTAATTATTTAAGACCACAAGTTGCCCCTAAGTTCTTGAAATAATTGTAATTATTTAAGACCACAAGTTGCCCCTAAGTTCTTGAAATAATTGTAATTATTTAAGACCACAAGTTGCCCCTAAGTTCTTGAAATAATTGTAATTATTTAAGACCACAAGTTGCCCCTAAGTTCTTGAAATAATTGTAATTATTTAAGACCACAAGTTGCCCCTAAGTTCTTGAAATAATTGTAATTATTTAAGACCACAAGTTGCCCCTAAGTTCTTGAAATAATTGTAATTATTTAAGACCACAAGTTGGCCCTAAGTTCTTGAAATAGTTGTAGTTATTCAAGACCACAAGCTGCCCCTAAGTTTTTGAAATAATTCTAAATATTTAAGACCATAAGTTGTTACTAAATATATCCATACTACAAGAACATAATACCGAAGAAGGCTGGCTAGTAAAGAGAATTAAAGAGAGAAAAATATTTTGGACACATTAAACGTCATGATAATCTAGAGAAAACTGTCTTGGAAGGGTACATAATGGGAAAAAGAAAGAGAGGAAGACCAAGGCAAAGATGGCTGCAAGACATCGTTGATGATCTGCGAATGGATGCATCAGCAGCAGGACATCTTGCTCACAACCGAGAGGCCTACAGGAGTGCTGGTAGAGAGGTAAAGTTCTGCAAGGGACATGCAAATAAATGAATGAGCTGTTACTAAACTCTTGAAATAATTCTAATTATTTAAGGCCATAAGCTGTTACTAAATTCTTGAAATAATTCTAATTATTTAAGGCCATAAGCTGTTACTAAATTCTTGAAATAATTCTAATCATTTAAGACCACAAGCTGTTACTAAATCCTTGAAATAACTGTAATTATTTAAGACCACAAGCTGTTACTAAATTCTTGAAATAAATCTAATTATTCAAAGCCACAAGCTGTTACCAAATTCTTGAAATAAATATAATTATTCAAGGCCACAAGCTGTGCTGTAAGGAACACTACAAAAACAACAAAATACAGAAAAAACTTTAAAAACATTTTTATTACTACATATAATACAACATCCTTCCACATCAATAAAAAAAACCCCCCCAAAAAACTGAGAAATCTTTCAAGATTATTGATGAAATAAAACAATGTATCCAATGCATAGAAGGATATAACACAGCTAGGTATTAGCTGCACTTCTCCCCTGTAGTGTGCTACTTAATTTTATTGTGGTACCTTCTTCTTCTTCTTCGTTCGCAATTGTGGTACCTAAGTACAAAATTAGATGGAGGTGTAAGGTTCAGTTTCACAAAAATATAGATAGCGCTAGGGAAACTGGCAGAAACAAAAAATGGCAGAAAGTAAGATGAGCACTCACGAATCTATTTTTCATGTTTTTATCCGTTGATTTGCATGTGATCCTTTATAAAGGCATTTGCTGAAATATTGGATTGTTTTTATGTTCTTCATTTATAAGCGTTCATGTTACTCTCTTCCATTCTTCTTTCTGTCCATTTTCCTTACTCTTTCTATTATTTTTTTTTCTGTTGTAAAACTGAAACCAAACAACTCCATCTACTTTCATTACTAGAACCAACTTTACCACAGTCATCGTTTCTTTCATCTCTGTCTCTGTGGTGGTCTAAGTAGTTGCTGTTCACAAGCAATTAAACCTTCCAGTGAACTACAGAGTGTTGGAAGCTATTGCATAAAATCAATATGGACTAAAGAGGGAGACCAGATGTGAAAAGTGAGCTAGATTCAGTTCTCAAACTACATGATCCCGTTCACCAGCCTACATGAACTACCTCACCAGCTACAACACCAAATTCACTTAGCAACAGGATCCAATTCACCAACTACAGGACCCACATCGCCAGCTTCAAGACCAGCTCACAAACTAAATGTTAATCCATTTCAAAAGTACACGATGCTTCTCCATGTGTTGAGCTCCTGATGATCTGTTGCACCCATGGAGATTAAAAAAAAACATCTACATACAATGAGAAGCACATCAAAGAATGCTGCACCCATGGCTGTTATTGTACTGTGGGGGAAAAACTCAGGACACTGACATGTTTATGAGCCCAATTTTAGGTTGAAAGTGAACAATGAAACATAAACATTTTTTTAATATAAAACATCTATTTCTCTTATAAATCTGACAGCTCATACTAGACCTCTGTCACTCACATGCAACCATAAATTATTTAGTCCTATCACGTCCCAAAAAGTCCTCTGGAATATAGTACAAGTGCCTATACGTTCCTTGACCTGACAGTACACGATCGGGTGATGTGGTCCGCATTAAGTCTGGTCACCCTTTCTTTCTCATCTCCAGAAGAACTGTCAGGTACCCAGTTCTACAGCTGAGGAACTGAAGTGCCTCCAGTCAGACTCGAATCACCAACCTCTCCATGAGGGAGACAAGGGCATTCACACACTAGAGAACAAATAACATCACACAATATACAAAAGACTCTTATGCTATCATCTGCAATATGCATATATTAATAATCAGTATAATGTACATACAACTAAAATGAAATAAACAAAATAATTTTGAAAAAAAGAAAACCAACCAATCACAGGCAGCAAACTATTTAAAACTCTTAGAACATGCCATAAGAAGTCAGCCAGACAATCGCTGGAAAACTCTTAGGAAAAAAAAAAAAGGGGGAATCTGGCCAAATGAGAAATACCCTGGCAAGGTCTGAATAAAGACACTTAGGGCTGTACAAAATGGAAAGGAAATGATCACCAAGGATTATTATGATAGATCCCAATGGACTTCCAACTAATTTGTGAACCTGTTAAAAGTAACTCAGTCAGTCAGTCATTTGCATGCCCCTTGCGGAACTTTGCCTCCCTAACAGCTCTCCTGTAGGCCTCTTGCTTGTATGCAAGATGGCCTGGTGCTGATGCATCCATTTGCAGGTTATCAACGATGTCTTGCAACCATCTTTGCCTTGGTCTTCTTTCTCTTTCTTTTTTCTCATTATCTACCCATCCAAAACGGTCTTCTCTAGATTATCGTGGCGTTTAATGTGTCCAAAATATTTATGTTTTCTCTGTTTAATTCTCCTTACTAGCCAGCCTTCTTAAGTTCTTGTAGTATGGATATATTTGTTATTTTCTGTGTCCAAGATATTTGAAGAACTCTTCTGTAGCATTTACACTCAAAAGCATTTATGTGTTTCTCAGCTGTTTTGTTAAGTGTCCAGGTCTCACAGGCATATGTTGCGATGGGAAAGATGCATGCCCTTAAAAATCTTATTTTTGTAGTTCTATCTGTTCCTCTCCACAGATTTTTAGTTGTTTTACTTTCTGAAGAGCGATAGATATCCTCCTTTTAATTTCCCTCACTGTAACTCCATTATTAGTTAGTAATGATCCAAGATATTCAAAACTCTCCACCTCTTCCAATTTTTCCTCATTGATACATATTTCAGCTGCCTTGTTTGTTTTGTAAGTTGTCATCAATTTAGTTTTCTTCGCATTAAGATAGAGGTTTTGCTCTTCACTATTCTTACGGACTGACATAATTAGTTTTTCCATTCCTTTTTGTGCTGTGGATAGTAATACTATGTCATCAGAATATCTAAAAGTAACCGTGTCGATAAAATCCCCATTTCCATGCCATTAAGGCATATTCGAGATACAGTGTTAGACCCGTACTTCCAAGACCTTCATAACATAAAAAGTGTGATGTGGTCAGCATCATGCCTGGCCGCATTTACCTTCCAAAATTTCTCTGGTACCCATTTTCTGAGGCTCGATATACCTCATGGCCTTTTTGGTGAAGTGGTACCAGAAAAAAAAAATCCCTTGTATGTAGATATATATATATATATATATATATATCTAAATATATATTAAAACATCCAAGTCCTGTAGCATTTGCATGCAGAAGAGGTGCAAAGTGTTAGGGCCTTCACATTTTAAGGTCACTGCAGCATTTGAGGTAGGGATACCAGCACATTGACCTTGCTGCTAGGAAAACCCCGGGTACTCATTTTTGAGGCAGGGTCGACCCCAGTGCTGGTCGGTCCTATAAAATTCTGCCTGAATGCGAAATTGAACCAGGGACCTTTTGATCGGCAGGCTAGTGAACTAACCACTTCCACTGTGGCACTAAAATATATACTGCATGTATAAAATATAACCAAGATAAAAAAAAAAAAAAAATCAGACAATATGATAGAAATGACAGAAAAAAAAGATCAGTTTACGATATTTCATAAATAAGATGATTGTTAAAGCCACATATGACAATAAGCAGGACTATCAAATGATAAGAAAGTGTTTGTGTGTAAACATCTTACACACACTGGACTTATTAAATAATTTTCTTAAGAGGATATGAAAGGGTTATTTATTCACCTGTCCAAAAGAGGACTTGGGGGGGGGGGGAGAGAAGAGAAGAATGAGAACAGAATTCTTTCATAAGCCTCTAAGCCCTAGATTAAAAATAAAAAAAACATCAACTACAACTGGAGACGGACAGAAGAAACAGGCCAAGATTGACTGACTGATCTTTATTTCAAAAGGGTTAAGAGTTGGGCATGCAGGCCCGTCTGACATTCTGCCCTTTATCATACAACTTTCGCTCTGTTCTACAAATATGATGCTCGTATAACAAACATACGCTGGCGATGGTTGGGACATGTGCTCCAAATGACTGATAACTCACTACCAAAAACAGCACTAAGATGGACACCACAGGGGAACAGAAGTAAGGGTAGACCAAAAGAGACATGGAGAAGAACAACAGAAAGGATGTTGAGCAATAGAGGGCTCACCTGGGCAAGAGCAGAAAAAAAGACAAAGGACAGGCATTTGTGGAAAACCCTTGCAGAAGCCCCATGTGCCCTGGGTACTTAAGGTTCAGAGAGAGAGAGAGAGAGAGAGAGAGAGATAACAAACATAACTGACACTGAAACTGAGAGACATAAAATAAAACATTTACGTTTCGCTCTTATTCATGTCCTCAAAATAGAAATAAACGGATAGCCCTTGTTGATGGCCCATGCCCCAAATTAGGGTAAATAAAGTGAGGAAGAAAAGCCCTACATAAAAACAGAGTGCATGCAAGATTACAGTGGACAAATGCCATACAGTTAGATCATGATAAATATGGAACGCTCGCCCTGATGAAGTCAACAGGTTTTTGGGTTTTTTTTTTTTTCTTTCTGTTTCCACGACAGTAGCTTATCTTCTGCCTCAAGTCAAATCTTTTTTGGGCAAAGTCTGGTAATGTAAATCTAAATAACAATGCAAAAATAAGCATTCTGAAAGGTCAAGGAAAAAAAAATTATTTTGTACAAATAATAAACATCGCGACTCTCATTATTTCTGTTTTAGTAGATCTGATGAGATTATAAAAGATCTTAGGAAGCTAACTCAGCTAAATTATGAAAAAAATAAAACAAACAAAAACAACTCAGGCACCGCAGATCCTGTAACAAGAAAGCTAAACTAAATGTGCTAAACTTGTTTTGAATCTTCCTTCTCAACACAAACTCGATGCGAATGTAAACGAAATGGATTTACCGACCTCATGAAGCCTGAGCTGAACAATGAACAAAGAATCTGAAGCTAATGTTCAGTTCACAATTTACCGTAACAGTTTTTACATGTATATGCAAAATCTGAGGCCTTATTTTTCTCGATGTCTGTTTATACTGGCAGTCACTTCAGCCCGTTTCTGCTGAAGTCATCGCTGAATACTTAGAGAAAGATGGATAATCCTTCTTGGAAAGAGGTCTGTAATGCAGAGTGAGGTCTCCTGTCTGCTTCCAGATAAAGTGACGCACGGTTCTTAAGTCCATGTTTGGATCCAGTACCTAAATGGGAAGGGAGAGGAAAGCAAATATTGCACTTAATAAACCTACCAAAGAAGTGCTTTTGCACTCTTCAGTATGGCTAACAGTTAATATATTTTCGTATCAGAGATTTGGCCATCAAATCTCTGATACGAAAATTCTACCAGACATACTGAATAATATGTAATAACTCCAAGTCCGGTTAATCTGAGTGAATCAAATTAGAGCAAATGCAATCGCATTTATTCAGCTGATACATGTGGTCTCTGTACCACATGTCACAGTCAACGTATGATAACACATGCCTCCCAATCAATGCATTTTACTACATGCTTTCTTCACGCCAACGCACGATATCGCATGCCTCCTACATGACAATTCACATGTCTCCTTCATGCATGAACCCACATGCGAGAACTTGGAACAGCGCACAGCATATTCCGCAATCATCGAACAACAATGCATGGATCCCCATGCATCCGCTCCTCAATGGATGGATCTACATACATTTAACCACAATGCATGATAACAGCATGTACCGGACAGGAATAGTTAATCACTTATTCCCGAAATGTTTGCCAGTGTATCTGAGTGTCCGGCCAAACCTGCAAAAACATCAGATACAAAAACTGATAAACTCCATGTCTCAATCAGAAAAAAAAAAACCAAAACTCTAGACCTTATGTGATTCTAACTCATATTTTCCCAATGAGAAACTGATTCTGTGAATTAATAGTAATGTATGATCAAACAGATTAGAAACAAAGATATTTTCCAGTTTCTGACTCCAATTCTTTTAACATGGTGATTTTATGGATGTTCACTAAGGAGTTAAAACATGACATTTAAATATGAACTCCTTGTGTGTTCAAATGGCAGTGTTTATTATCAAGACACTGCCATCCTTCAATGTCCTGGGGGTTATTGATTAACAAGGCAATTTACCATCCAGTACCCGTTATGGCATCTCACAAGACAGCAACAAATTCTCTCCACTTCTCTCAGTCCACAGCCATCCTTCAAGAAGCCCAAACCATGCTGAACTGAAGTGTGAGGACATGAGCGAGGGGCAAAAGCTTTGGGGCTCCTATCAGGATCTGGAGAGGACTGCGGGCTTTGCCCTGCTCACAGGGACCACCATCTGACATGACCAACAAGATTAAACACTGAAGAAGTCCGCAGCCAGTTCATGCATGGTACCCCAGCTGTGTTGCAAGCTGTTCTTCTGAAAACGTATTTTCATTTCTATGCTGATAGCAGTAACTGCTGACTTGTTGAAGACTTTGGTCTCTGTGACTGATCTAGCAGCCCCAATTCTGTTACATTGATATACTCTGTATAACATTACATAACCCAGGAACAGTTAAGGTGGAGTTCATACACACGACTGTGAATTGTATAGAAAAATCAACTGAGCATGTCACCTCACAGCTGCGTTACAAACATAAATCAACAACCACCTAACTCTGGGCACTACATGAGAATCACATTTATTAATGAAAGCACATTTGTTTGTGGATGTTGCCAGAATGGGAGTATGTGAAAAGACTGATGGAGTTTTACAATTATATGAAATGGTGTCCGGGCGACTTGACGTCACCATGGGATGACCTCTCACACGACAAGATGGTGAAGGATATTGCTTCCTACAGGTATTTCTACACTCAAAACTAAAAATCTAAGGATCTGTCCTGAAAAGGACAATCTTAACGACCACTAGGCATTTCGACAAGGACAGACTAAAAATCTACTTACTACTGTTAAAAGAACACTAACTACTAACTATAAAGGAAAACTTCTGTGAATCTACATGTTGAAGGCTTCTCACTTCTACCGTCCTAACCATTATTTTTTGTCGTCTGCTTCTTCCTGTGTCTCCTACCAATTCGTTCATTACAAGTACAAATGCGTGCAACTTTTCAACAGATTTTCCCGCTGCATACGCCTACAAATATCCAAACTTAACTCTCCAGGGGAGACTACTACCCTATTATATATCCAACCCTATTACCTAATCCTTTACTGTTACACTTCGATCATTCTTCACAAGGTTGCTTCTGGTTGACCTCTCTTTCTTTCAGGTGTCCACGTGCACATGGTTGTCCTTGCAGCCTTTCAGATTACCTGTCTTTGTAGGACAGGTCTTCTTAGTGGCATTTTTGGGAACTATTAAAAACATCCCTATAAATAAGGATGGTTCCCAGTTGAAAAGGATATGAAGACTCACTTGACATATCACTCACCACATCATTACACAAGAGCTCCACCCTTTCCTCAGCTGCACCTGATGACGGCTCCTCCTCTTTCTCTGCCTCCTTTTCATGGCTGTTGCTATTGGTTGCTTGTGAGCCTGCATCCGAACCCTGACCCAGCACCTTCTCATACACATGCTCTATGACCTTCCTCACATTTATCATGTCGCTTGCCGACAAGCGATCCCTAAACAGAAAAGGATAAAATTATGACTGATATAACCTCATGCTCAGATATTACCATGTGTACTATTCTGTGGACATTCATTGGATGGCATTACTATACATAGCTGAGAAAACGAGACAATTACCATGTGTGAACATCATGATACAGGCAAAAGCCAAAAAACTCTAAACCAAAATATAAAAGGTGTCATCTGCTGCAGTACACTTATGAGTGTACAGAATAGGAGATAAGAACCCCCCCCCCCCCAACCAACTTGTTCAGAATGCATGGATAATGATCCTAATTAACTTATAAGGGTTGAAAACAAAAGGCAAGTATCTCAGGGAAAAAAACTCACTTTTTCACTGGTTTTATTCCCGTACTTGGATGAGGCTGCAGGAAAAATGGCAACTTATTCAGCTTCGGCAATTCTTTCTGAGAAAAAAAAGAAACAAAAAAATCTGAAATATGTCAGGAAAAAAAAATCTGTTTTAAGATATACGCACAAACTGTGACAGTTGTTACTGAATAACACATGTTGTGAGTTTTACACATTCAAAGTTCACAGTTTACAAAAAGAAAAAAATTCAATATAAATATGATTTTATAACAATTAAACAAAAATTAGAAAATGTGAATTACACAAAACATTTACTTAGGATAGGAAAAAAAAACCCCCCACACTTTTGTTTACCAATATAATCCCCTTTGTTTTGCAGTGCATCTATGCTACCTGTAAACCAGCGCCTAAATACCAGTATCTAAATACCAGCATCTAAATACCAGTATCTAAATACCAGCACCTAAATACCAGCATCTAAATACCAGGATCTAAATACCAGCATCTAAATACCAGTATCTAAATACCAGCACCTAAATACCAGTATCTAAATACCAGCACCTAAATACCAGTATCTAAATACCAGCACCTAAATACCAGTATCTACATACCAGCATCTAAATACCAGCACCTAAATACTAGTATCTAAATACCAGCACCTAAATACCAGTATCTACATACCAGCACCTAAATACCGCACCTAAATACCAGTATCTAAATACCAGTATCTAAATACCAGCACCTAAATACCAGTTTCTACATACCAGTATCTAAATACCAGCATCTAAATACCAGTATCTAAAAACCAGTATCTAAATACCAGGGGTGAATCTTGAAGGCTATGCATGTCACAGTACCTCTGCCCTAGAGGTCGGTCCCGTCCCAAACATGCCCATACTGGGAAATGCCTAAACCGGCTCAACCCAGGGGTAGAAGTCACTAGTGGCGAGGATTCGTCCTCCTGGACAAAAGCTCCATCCTGGTCACAACTAGGAAGGGTAGCGGCCACGACCGCAAAATGCTGAAGTCGGAGACACTGGACCAGTGAAGTCTAGACAGGCAACCACCTCTCACCCGGCGGGGATGTCTGCGTATCCTAATCACGCTGAGGTTTTCCGGTGAGAAAGTCCAACCCTGGACTGGATGGGCAACCACCTCTCACCCGGCGGTGATACACGGGTATCTCAAAACACGTCGAGGTTTTCCGGTGAGAAAGTCCAACTCTGGCCTGGGTGGGCTAACGCCTCTCACCCAGCGGGGATGCACTGATATTCCAAACACGTCGAGGTCTTCCGGTGAGAAAGTCCAACCCTAGACCAAACTGGTGCAATGAAAACCACGGTGTCACGCAATCCCGCTTCCGAGACCCACCAAGAATACAGGCTAAAGCACTGTGATACTCTGAACCCCTTGTGGTCCTTTCGTGGAACTCGTGTGGTCTATTTTGGACCACACAGGGGACCACGGGACCTAACGAGGACCACATGCGTGAATTCAGTAGGTTCACAGTGCGGTTTTTGGTGGTAGAAGTGAATGAAGAAGAAGAAGAAGAAGAAGACAGTATCTAAAACCTTTCGTCCCGGCTCGTTAGCCATTGATGCCTGGCATCCTGCATCTCCACATTAACTGAAAACCATTTTTATCATCAAGATGCTGTTTCGGGGGGGGGGGGACCAAACGGAAAGTCACTTGCGGTCAAATCCGGAGAATAAAGAACACGTGATACAATGCAGAGATAAGACAGATGACTGAACAACAACCAGTCTCATGGGTGATCAGGAAAAGGAGATGGACATACGTTGGTCACTTGATGAGAAGAAGTGATTAGAGAATCCCAAAACAAACTATCAAGTGGAACACAACAGGCCAAAGAAAAAGAGGCAGACCGCATGAAACTCTGAAGAGGACACTGTTAAGAGAGGCCAAATTAACAGGCATAAAATCCCTTGATGAGGTTGAAAGACTCGCAGAAGACAGGAAAAATTGGCAAACTACTTTGCCAGCCCTATGTGACATTTAACGGCACAGGAAGGATATAAGATAAGATATATATTTCATGGTGTACGTCTGAGAGGAGTTCAGACCTTTTGGTAGACAAGAATCGGATGACAGAACGTGCTTCTTTCTTGAAGTACATCTGCAATATAGTTGCCATTTTTGACATGTGCCATTCTCAACAGTTGTGCTATCTGCTTACTGATGTCACTGACCTTGCTGCTAACAGATGGTACTACTAAGGGATTTTTATATGTTCTTTCAGAAATTTTATTTGTATATTTTAACTTTCATTTGATTCCCTCATATGAAAGATTATTTAAGTACAATTAATAACAGAATGAAAACAAAACCATAAATGATTATAATTAACCACATCTTCTCTGTTTTTAAGAAATAATAATCCATATTAAAATCTAACTAATTGCAGCTTAATTTTTGTTTGTTTGTTTAATCAATGTCTTTTCACTTCTGTATTTTTTCCCCTTATTTCTAAATCAAATCTACATATATGGACTGAATCAAATGAATGAATTTTTATCCTGCACAGAACAAATAACATTTGCTGAAAACATTCATTTTTGTCTCAGAAAAAAAAAAACTGATGAAAGGACGAGAATGTCAAAACTAGTTTGTCCAGCAAAATTTGATACACAGGATCAGGATGTCCAAAATGGTGTGACTAGGAAATCTCTGACACAACATGATAATGTTCAAAATGGTGTGACTAGGAAATCTCTGACACAACATGATAATGTTCAAAATGGTGTGACTAGGAAATCTCTGACACAACATGATAATGTCCAAAATGGTGTGACTAGGAAATCTCTGACACAACATGATAATGTTCAAAATGGTGTGACTAGGAAATCTCTGACACAACATGATAATGTCCAAAATGGTGTGACTAGGAAATCTCTGACACAACATGATAATGTCCAAAATGGTGTGACTAGGAAATCTCTGACACAACATGATAATGTCCAAAATGGTGTGACTAGGAAATCTCTGACACAACATGAGAATATCCAAAATGGTTGATTAGGAAATCTCTGACACAACATGAGAATGTTCAAAATGGTGTGATTAGGAAATCTCTGACACAACACGAGAATGTCCAAAATGGTGTGATTAGGAAATCTCTGACACAAAATGAGAATATCCGAAATGATTGACTAGGAAATCTCTAACACAAAATGAGAATATCCAAAATGGTGTGATTAGGAAATCTCTTTCATGGGGTGGGGGGGGGGGGGGGGGGGGGGTGGGAAACAATGCCTGAACTGGTTTGTTTAAGAATTCTTCAACATGGGATACAAAAGGTTAATGTGGGTTAAAGCTAAAACCTTGACACTTATAGACATCGAAGTTACTCACAAATACGATAACATCCAGGACCCAAGGAGGAACTGTCTCCTTCAAAAGCATTTGCTCCGTCTCTCCACCTGCATCTCGAGCAAGCAGCCTAAACAGTGTCCTCCCTCCGACCTCACTGAAATTAATGAAGCCATTTCTTCATTTTTTCATAATGAATTAACTGAAGCAATTAAGAAGATCTCTGGTCAATGTTATAAAGATGAAGACTCTGTACAATCTGGCATTCAGTGACCCACGGCTGATATGCTAGTGTCAAGGGTTGGCGAACTATACTGACCAAGACCCTGCCCCACCTCTCCTTTGGTACCTCCAGGAGCAGGTCAAGTCTGGCATAACGGGGTAGGGATCATCACAGTCGCCGTGGCAGTGGAGTTTGCTAGAGAAGTACTACATGTCCCCCACTTTTTGAGGTTTTTTTTTAAGCTCTGCTCAGGGACTGAAAAAAAAAACTGCTGCCGTAACCTGCTCTCAATCCAACACAATGCCACGCCTCAACATCTTCACTGCATCAGCTGAAAAAAAACAGAACATCAGCTTGTAACTGCAGGGAGAAATAGAAGAAGTCAATCTTATATATACCAGTGACTCAAATATAGCTTATCTAAACAGCATGCAGGACAAGAACCTATGAACCTACAAATCATGTCTAGGAAGTGGAGGTGGATTGAACACATTCTGAGGAAACCCGACACCAACATAGCAAGACAGGCACTGACATGGAATCCTAAAGGAAATAGAAAACAAGGAATACCTAGACTTACTTGGAGAAGAGAAACTATGACAGAGCTCAGAGACAAGGTATGCACCTGGAAGGAGGCAGATAATAATTCCAAGAACAAGGATGACTGGAGAGCTTTTATCCGTGGCCTGTGCTCTCAATGGAATGAAAGATGATGATGATGGTGTATGGTTTAGTAGGCAATAGAAGAGGAGGCTGCCCACGCAGGAGATGGAGAGAGGAAATTACAGCAGCATTAAATATCCCATTGTATTAAGCAAATCTTCAAGCCCTATCAAGATGTCTATTTGTCCCCTCAACAACGAAAGGTATATGAGGGAGGAGACAAGACAAGACAAGTATAGTTCAGTTTTACAAGAAGATAGAAAGAGTGAGAAAAGTGGGCTCTCAAGGGAGTGAAAGGCGACGATGATGATAAAACAGCATGCGCTTGTCTCCCTTCAGCCGTTTCCAACAATGGCTTGATGTGCCCTTGAAGTAAAGTCAGCCAATCAACTGTCTGATATTCCTGTCTTTGCACTCTCTTTCCTGCTGCAAGAGTTCCTTTTTATTTTTTATGATTTTGAACTGATGGCTTAAGATGCCTTTCCATTCTACTGGGTGGTGGATGTCTGGGGTCTTCATCTCATTTGAACAAACACCTACAGCTGTTGTTAACAGATGCTCCTTTTGCAATAAACTAGTTGTCCATAAGGAAAATTTGTATTGGAGGCATCCATCTTCACTTTAATAGACAGGCCAGTCCAGTATAGACTTCATATAAAGAATGACAGCACTTCTGCCTTTAACACTTTGTATCTCTAGGAAACGGAAAAAAAAAACAAACCATGACGAACGATACAGAAGTGTGGATAGCGTTTTAATCTTTTACCCATATGGCATATCCACTAAGTGCAGTGCCTACTGGCGTTGGCAGTCATAATTCTCCACAACTCTCTGTTTCGAGTTGGCTCCATGAGCTGTTCTGGTGTCCTCTTTCCATGACATCTTGCTATCCATCCAGGCTTTTATCTTTTGGTCTCCCTCGGCCTCTTCTACCCCTCTAACTTTCCTGTTGTCACGATGTGCTCTAGTTTGCCTTTTCTCATGACATGTCCTATAAATTTAGAATATCTTTTCCTGAATGTTGTAATTACTTGTCTTTTCAAATCAGTCTCTCAAAATTTCTTCATTTCATTTTCTTGCCGTCCATGGTGTCCTTAACATTCTTCTAAGAAACATTTCCATGGCTTTTGGACATTGTTTTATCTCTATAGTAACTGTTCAGGCTTCACATCTGCAGATCAGAACCGGCTCTATGCAGCATTGGAGTACCCTTTTCCTTACACAAAGTAACAGTGATTTGTTGCACAAAATACTTTTCATCTTTTGGAACATTATTTTAGCTTTGGTTACTCTGCTCTTTATCTCCATTAGGTATCTTCCATCAGGATTGCTCCTAGATACCTGAACTTGTCTATCTGCTTCAATACTGTGCCATTTATTGTTATTTTGCATTTAGGGATTTCTCTTTATGAAAAAAGAAGGCATAGGTGGGAAATGAAAAATACGTTGCATATCAGCATTTTTTTAAAATACCGAATAAATTTTTATACTGCAGCTACTGCATTTTTATCCACCATCAAAAACTGTATTAGTATGGCAAATATCCCACCTCCTCATGGTGCTCCTGGAAATAGGGTGATGTGCTCATCCATGGCCAACAGTGGGGTACAGTTCACTGTGGCTCTTATGGTAGTGGAGTCTACTAAGAAGCTCACTTCTTGAATCTACTCTGGATCTTTACCCCCTTAGCACTGCTTAGAAGAACTTGGATCACTATTCTTGTGATGAATTATTTTCACAAAAATGAGCAGAGTGAAAAAACGCATGCAGAACAGTTATAAAGACTAAGTAAAAGTAAAGGTAGTCCCATAGCAAATGCCACAGGGGATGATGCGTTAGAGACCTCATTACGCTGGGCCATCAGCGTATGAGGTAGGGTGACCAGTTCCTTTCCTCACTGCCTTTCCTTCCCAGATTTTCTTTGGTACCCATTTTACTCATTTTTTTAGATCCATATCAATGGAAACAAGATTCTGAGTACTTAAATGTTACATCAGGCCAATTCTATTTTATGGATGTGAAGCATGGTCCATGAATAAGAGAGTACAGTGAGAAATGGAGGCCATGGAAATGTGGTTCATAAGAAGGATGTTGAAGGTATCATGGACAGATAATAAAACCAACGAAGAAGTCTTAAGAGAGGCTGGAGTTAAAAAGCAAATTACAGCAAAGATCAGAGGCAGACAAGCGAGATTTGTAGGACATTTTCTGAGAAGAGGAAAACTGGAACACACTGTGGCAACTGGAAAAACTGAGGGAAGAAGAGACAGAGGAAGACAGAGAGAGAATTTACTGGATGGGCTGTCAGTGTGGCTAGGAAGAAAGTCACCGGTGGATCTCATAATCAAGTCTAAAGACGGGGAATTGTGGAGAGAAATGATCACCTATGCCACACGGCACAGCACTTGATTGACTGACCCATTTTACAAGGCTGGGTCTGCCTGAGGGCCATATTGGTCTGAAAAAATTCCACTCAGCTGGAGATTCAAACCCTTGACCATTTGGATGCTAGATGAGTGCTCTAACCACTACACTAGTCAGTCGGTGCAATGATTTATTGAGCCAGAAATAATTTTTTGACACAGGTTGATGATAATGGAGAAGGTGGTGTGATGATGGTGATGGTATGATGATGATGATTACAATGGTGGCAAATGATAAAATTATGGGATAGTAATGGTGATTATACATTAATGATGATGACGATGGATATGATGAATGTGCATTAGTGTCATTAACAATCATATCAAGTATATCATCTGTGACCATTATAATGAAATATTGTATCAGGTCGCTGGTATTGGTAACACCTACCATTTGTCCCCGTACTCCAGTGAGTGCTAACCTGGAATGTAGGCACTGATCATTTCTCTAGCCACACAAACTCAGGTGATCATTTCTCTAGCCACACAAACTCAGGTGATCATTTCTCTGGCCACACAAACTCAGATGATCATTTCTCTGGCCACACAAACTCAGGTGATCATTTCTCTGGCCACACAAACTCAGGTGATCATTTCTCTAGCCACACAAACTCATGTGATCATTTCTCTAGCCACACAAACTCAGGTGATCATTTCTTTAGCCACACAAACCCAGGTGATCATTTCTCTGGCCACACAAACTCAGGTGATCATTTCTCTGGCTACACAAACTCAGGTGCAATGTTGACAGTTTCAGTGCTGTCATCACCATCATAATTATCACTGCTGTCTACATAATCAGATATCATCACTAATATCCTCTTCTCCCATGTTTACTACAATCAGCCATTGTTCTAATCTCTGTGTAGTACAACAAAAGCACAGCTACATTTAACTTTTTCCACCCATGCCGGCCCTAAAAGGTCTGTTCTGGTATATGCTGCTCTCATCAACACAGCCCTATAAGGTTTTGGACTTTCTTTCATTGAAAACACGATGTAACTTTTCATTTACCAGTTAGAGCTCTTCTGAATCCAAAGTCTAACTAGTGTATTCCAGCATGGCGGAAAAAGGGAGAAATGTGTCACGACAGTAGTGTAAAATACAAGTTTTTCTCAAGATCGAGTTGTAGAATGGTCACACCGACCGACTAGACCTATCTTACTATATGTGTTTCTTGTAGCTGTAGACCTGTTAGATTTATTGGATATCAAAAACAAATACTGATTTTTCTGTGTTGAAATTTGAATGACTATATATTTATATTGAATTATGACACAGTTAAGATAAGTATAAAGTAGATTTTCTTGCTCAGCCTTAAAAAATTTTTTAGCACCCAAAAAACGTTCCGTTGTTTCACACCAGTTGTGGTTTTTTTCTCTTTTTTTTAATGACAAATAACTTCATTTATGGAATCTTCATTCATTTCCACTTATTTTAATGTGTGATACACAAGTGGTGATTTCGGAATTAAATTGGTACAATAACTTTTACACAGAGACACCCTTCCCCAAAATGTCTGCGTCGTCAGGAAACTAAGGAACATTTTGGAAGTAATACGGGTGGAAAGAGTTAACTTGACCTGCTTGTTGAATCTGCTGCTCCAACAGCCTCCTACTGATATCTGACAACAAGGTTTGCCACAGTTTCCACTAGAGGGAGCAAACTCGCCGACAGCACACAAAAATGCATCTTTGTGTAACTGGGGAGTTTAACTCGGGGCCAACGTTGTAAGAGCGACAAGCTAGCGTGAGATAACTCGGGGAGAACGCTAAAGGGGCTAAGCAAATCACAGTGACACCCCCACCATCTAATTCAATGAATGTGCTACAACAACATTATGATGCTGACTGCAAACAAAAATTGTTTACAGAGAGATCACAGCAACAAGAACAGAGAGATTTGGGCTTTTTTTTTTTTTTTGCTTTTAAATCTCGTCAGGGTCTCTGGACCACCAGTTGGGAACCACTGATCTAGCCAGTTAGAGTCTTGTCTTCTATCTTGTAGGAACTGCGAGCAGCTCATCAAAGAAGTTGATAAGCCATGGGTGATGATGTATATACTGTACTAGGGCAAGGTCATAACCACAACATTACCAGTTTCTGTCATTATCAATGTGGATCATCTAAGTAAGTTCAAAGAGTCCTACCTGAATATCACAGGTGTATGTCCAGGTACAGTAAAGTGTAAAGGTACGGGTGGTTTCTCCAGTTCTGGATCTGAGGAAGTGTTAACACACACAGTTCACTGAAAAGTAACTCGTGACTCATCACAAAATAACTCAAGGGACTTCACATTCATTCATTCATCAGGTGCAAATGTTTAACAAGGCATTGGCAAACATACTTTTTCCCATCTTGTTTTACCTAATCTCGTCTTCAATCTCCCTGGAACTGCGAGTTGACGGCCTCTGCAGCTGGTGCTGTGAAGATGTTGAGTAATGTGCTGGCTTGCGAGCAGGTTATGGCAGGTATTTTTTCAGACCCTGAGTGCAGCTGAACTGCAGGGGCTGTGCAACACTTCTTTAGCAGACAACTGCAACGGGACTATGGGCATCCTTCCCCATCAGCCAGTTACTGGGCCTACCAATGGAGAACTGGGACAGGGTTTTGGTCAGCTAAGGTTTGCCAACCCTGATACTAGCATGTCAGCTGTGGGTCAGTGACTGTCAAAACAGTGTTTTCACCATCTCTTCTTCTTTAGTTTTCCGACCCATTAAGACTCATTGCTGCAGATAAAGTTCGCCTCCATTCCTCTCTATTCCTATTATTCTATCTCCAGTTGGTGACACCAATTTCTTTAAGTCATCTTCTATGTTGTCTTTCCATCTGTCTTGGTCTACCCCTTGGTCTTGTTTCCTTCATCTCTTGGACATACATAATTTTCATTTGTCTGTTCTCTTACATTCTCTCTACATGGCCCAGCCAGTGCAGTCTGCTCAGTTTCAAGATATTTATAATCCACTGTGATTTAAATAAGCTGTTCAGTTCAGTGTTCCTTCTAGCTCTCCATTCTCCACTCTTGGTATCGGCCAAAAGATTCTTCTTAGGATCTTGTTCTAAAAAATCTGCAATTGTTGTTCATCTTTCTTTGTTGTATTCCACGTTTCTGATCCATACATGATGGCTGGTCTCATTATAGTTTTGTAGATTGTTATTTTGGTGTTTTGGGACAGGATTTTGGATTTTAACAGCTGTCGCAAGGCAAAGTATATTTTATTCCCTATCTGTACTCTGCTTTTAATTTCCTCGCTTACTGTGTTGCTTCTGCTGAAGGTTGTGCCTAGATATTTGTATGTTTCTGATTTCCTAATAATCATCTCTCCAACATTTATATAATCTGGATCATTCTGCCTCTGGTCTTTTGATATCTTCATATACTCTTGTCTTATCTTGGTTAATGGTCAAGCCCACTTTTAGTGCTACATCTCTTAGGTGTATTGATGACTTCTTGCATAGTTTCCCCCACCAGGTTGATGTCATCAGTGTATCCTAGTATTTTAGCTTGTTCTTCTGTGCTGCTTTCTTCTTCCGCTTTTATGATTACCTTTGCCATCTCTGGTTTACCGAATCAAATTTCTTTCTCTTCTCTTCTCATGCCATTTAATGAGGTTGTTCAGATATTTTGCTCTTCGTATCCTTTTATATTTCTTTTCCGCACTGAATTTTTCTGCGTTTGTCAGGATCCTCCCCCAACTTATAAACCTGATCAAAGAATTTTAATATCAGGATCTTTGACAGAAGTGTGAAAAAATAAATTTAAAACTAATTACAAAAAAATGAAGAGGGAAAAGTGAGTGGTATGGAACATCAAAACCAAATGAGGGGGCACTAGGGATGTGATACACAACAGGCCAAAGAAAAAGAGGTTGACCACAAGAAACTCTAAAGAGGACATTGCTAAGAGAGGTCAAATTAGCAGGCATAAATTCCCCTGATGAGATTGAAAAGCTCATCAAAAACAGGAAAACTTGGTGAACTACCATGCAAGCCCTATGTGACATCTTACGGCACAGGAATGTAAGAAGGAATGTGATAAAACAAAATTCAGATTGTTCAACTCATATGTAATATCCACCCTCATTTATGAATGTGAAAGCTGGAGAACAATTTGATTTAAAAAAAAAAAAAAAGAAAACAAATCAGATGCATTTGAAAGTAAATCTCTAAGTAAATGAGCATTTGAATGTAAATCTTCAAATTCAAGACCAATGGAGAGATAAGGAAGATGAGCACACAACAACCTGTCTCATTAGTGATCAAAAAAAAAAAGGAGACAGACATATATCAGCCATGTAATGAGAAGAAACAATCACAGAATCCCAAAACAAACTATCAAATGAGACACAACAGGACAAAGAAAAACAGGTCAACCATATGAAACTCTAAAGAGATCATTGCTTAAAGAGGCTAGATTAGCGGGCATAAGATTCCATGATGAGGTTGAAAAACTTGACGAAAACAGAAAAACATGATGAACTACAATGCGAGCCCTATGTGAAATTTAATGGCACGGGAAGGGTGTAAGATGTAAGGGATGCAGTACAAGAGGCAAGAGGCAGCACCCAGAAAAAAATTATGAAAACCACTGTTCTAGACTTTGTGGCTAGGTATGATTGTGTAGGATGCCCAGCGGTGACATATTTGGCATCCTAGACTCTCATGGCAAGACTGGTGGCACGTCAGGTCGGAGCCACCCACTTGGCCACAGGAATGGGCACCCGTGCCTTGCTGGAGCTGGGAAAGTAAATGCGGTCAAGTGTGATATTGACCACACCACTCTCTAGTGTGTTGACACGTTCAGGAAAATATGGACATTAACATTAATATCTCTTAGGTGCCTCTATGGCAAGACAGAGCTCCTTTACCCCTTACCTAATAACACACAATAATTAGTGTATAGGTATAAAACTATAAACTTCGGAAAGAGCAGGCAGGATTCAGGAAAGGAAGATCATGCATAGACCACATATTTGTACTTAGACAAATATTAGAACAGGCAAATGAGTGGCATAGCACAACATATGCATTATTCATAGATTTTGAGAAAGCCTTTGACAGTGTCAACAGGGATGCACTGTGGAAAATCCTAAGATGGCATGGCCTCCCCCATAAAATAGTAAATGTAATCAAAGCCCTATATGAGGGTTTTCAGTGCAAAATGATCTGTGGAGAACATACCTCCAGCAGCTTTAGGGTACAAACAGGAGTGAAGCAGGGATGTGTACTATCACCAACATTATTTATCTTGGCAGTAGACTGGTTAATGAAGGAGGCAACATCAGACAAACGCAGAGGATTACAATGGACTCTTGACACAGTGCTGGAGGACCTTGACTTTGCGGACGACATTTGTCTATTATCAAGCAGTCACAAAGATATGCAAGATAAAATAAACAAGCTAACTCAGAATGCAAACAACATAGGACTAAAGATCAACGTAGGAAAGACAAAGTTAATGAAGCAAAATGTGAACAACAGAAATGTACTCAGAGTAGATAGCAAGATAGTGAAGGAGGTCAACGAATTCGTATACCTTGGCAGTAGAGTAGTAGAAAATGGAGACAGCACAGAGGACATCAACAGCAGACTTACTAGAGCAAACCAGGCTTTTGCAATACTGCAGACTATATGGAAATAAAAAAAACTAAGCACAAAAATGAAAATCAGGATATTTAAGAGTAATATTCTAAGTGTACTACTCTATGGAAGTGAATGCTGGAAAATCACCAAAACCATAGAAAACAAGTTGAATTCTTTCCAGGCTAAATGTTTACGAAGAATTAGAAAAATATTTTGGCCAAACACCATAAGAAATAACATCTTATTGGCAGAAATGCAGATGAAGCCACTGACAACAATTATTGAGGAAAGACACTGGCGATGGTTGGGACATGTGGTCCAAATGACTGACAACTCACTACCAAAAATAGCACTAAGATGGACACCACAGGGGAACAGAAGTAAAGGTAGACCAAAAGAGTCATGGAGAAGAACAACAGAAAGGATGCTGAACAATAGAGGGCTCACCTGGGCAAGAGCAGAAAAAAAGGCAAAGGACAGGCATTCGTGGAAAACCCTTGCGGAAGCCCCATGTGCCCTGGGCACTTAAGGTTCAGAGAGAGAGATACAACTATACACAAAGCTGTGATGCCAAAATCTATAAACTAGGAAAAAAGTAGGAACAGCTTTATTATTTAACGATTACATACTTGTGACGTTTCGGCGCGAGCCTTTATCAAACAGAAACAAACAGGACGAAGAATCAGAGAGAGGAGACAAAGTACAGATTCAAATGAATTTGATGTTAACGAAACAATAAAAAATGAAAAAATTAGATGAAAAATTGCAAATGACATAGCTCCTGGAACAGCACAGAACCACAAGCGCCTTTATGATGATAGGAGCACAAACAATCTGCACTGGTTGCAATGTAAACAAAGCATTCGTTCTGAAAGGTGTAAAATTGTGCATGGTCGAGTGTAGAAAATGTTAAGAGACAAAGATGCACGCACAGAAGGAGCAGAGAATTATTCCAAGAACAGGAATGACTGGAGAGCCCCTATCCATGGCTGATGCTCTTAAGGGAGTGAAAGGCAATGATGATGATGATGGTAGTGAATGGATAGGGATTTGTGATGTTTGATAGTAGATGATGGTAGGGAAGGGATGGCAATCTATTTAGGAGAAGGTGAAATGAATTATGTGTAGCTGAATAATGAGTTCAAACCATGTTCAAACACTTAAAGCGGGCCCTTGAATATGTTGGAAGCAGAAAATGTAACCACCTTCGCTGTGCTACCTGCCTTGTAGTTTGGGAAACAAAAACAATCACCTTTCCTAAAACTATCCTGACTCTCCCATGCGAATCCTGAAATGTAATATATGTCATTGTATGCAAAAGATGCAGGATAACTTATATTGGTGAAATTGACCTTAGACTAGGGGACCGTATACAGAAACATCTGTACGATATCACCCAGAATGCTTCAAAACCAGTTCCTAATCATTTCAATGGCCCTAACCATAGAGGCAAAACTGATTTTCTGGTAACACCCATCAAACAATGTCAACAGATGACACAAGCCACCTAGTGCTTGAGAACCGCTACATTCAGGACTTTGGGACACTGGAACCACATGGTTTGAACTCGTTATTCAGTTACACATAATCTTCCACAATCTTACTCATTCTCACTTGCTGCACATAGTTTAGTACCCTCACGCATCATCACATTACTATTCCTCTACCACAGCCATAATCATTCACCTTCTCCTAAATAGATTGCCATCCCTTCCCTACCATCACCTACTATCAAACATCACAAATCCCTATCCATTCACTACCATCATCATCATCATCATCATCATTGCCTTTCATTCCCTTAAGAACATCGGCCATGGATAGGGACTCTCCAGTCATCTCTGTTCTTGGAATAATTCTCTGCTCCTTCTGTGCAAGCATCCTTGTCTCTTAATATTTTCTACACTCAACCATGCATAATTTTGCACCTTTCAGAACGAATGCTTTGTTTACTTAGTAACTGGTGCATATTGTTTATGCTCATCTTGACATAAAGGTGCTTGTGGTTCTGTGCTGTTCCAGGAACTAAGTCATTTGCAATTTTTCATTAATTTTTTCATTTCTTACTTCATTTGAATCTGTAGTTTGTCTCCTCTCTCTGACTCTTTGTCCTGTTTGTTTCTGTTTGATAAAGGCTCGCGCTGGAACGTCACAACTGTGTAGTCGTTAAATAATAAAGCTGTTCCTATTTTTTTTCCTAGTTTATACATTTCTTTACCTCTTACCTGGTTGTGCAGATTTGGGATATACATTGAGAGTCTGTACACCACAGCCACATGGATGATCAACTCGAGTCTTGACAGATGACTCAATAATCTGATGTGATCAGTGCTAATCACAGCAAAGATGATCTGCTGATGTCTCCAATACTGATACCGAACCACCTTAACAACATTTCAGTGTGACATCAGGTTAGCTAGTGCAGTCATAGCTGTCATATTCATATTCTGCTCAGCTGTGTTCCATCCATAACCACCTTCAAATGGCAGCACTGCATTTTCACTGGAAGAACTTGTACTTGTACGAACTCCCTGTAACTGCGAGCTGTTGTTTTTTGTAGCCGATGCTGTAGAGGTGTTGAGGCATAGCATCATATTAGCGTGAGAGTGGGTTATGGCAGGTATTTTTTCAGTCCTAGAGCACAGCTAAAAAGCAGGGGGGGGGGTGGTGGTGTGTGTGTGAGCAATTCTTCTTTAGCAGACACCACCACCATGGGGACTGTGGTGATCCCTGCACTGACAGCCAGGCTAGGCCTGTTACTGGGGGTACCACGGAGAGGTGGGACAGGATCTTGGTCATCTATGGGTCCCTGACTGCATCATCAGACAGGCATCTTCCCCCCCCCCCCCCCCCCCCCCCCCCCCCCACTGGAAGAAAAATTCACTATTTATTTGGTTTCCCCATGCTCACTTTGCACTAACCTTGGACATCATCGGGGTGGCATCTGGGCCAATGATCCAGCAGAGCTTGCAACAATGTGGTGCCGATGTTAGCTATGACACACAAACAAATGAAAATAAATGAATACAACTGAAGTACAACAGGTTAATGAAGAAATGGTTTGTTGATGAATAGTGAAAACAAATTAATAGTCAATCAGTCAGTCATTTGCATGTCCCTTGAAGAACTTTGCCTCCCTAACAACACTCCTGTAGGCCTCTCGGTTGTATGTAAGATGCTCTGCTGCTGATGCATCCATTTGCAGATCATCAACAATGTCCTGCAGCCATCTTTGCCTTGGTCTTCCTCTCTTTCTTTTTCATATTATATATCCTTCCAAGATGGTCTGCTCCAAATTTTTCATGACATTTAATATGTCCAAAATATTTAAGTTTTCTCTGTTTAATCTTCTTTACTAGCCAACCTTCTTCAATATTAAGTTCTTCTAGTATGGATATATTTGTTCTTTTTTTGTGTCCATGATATCTGAAAGACTCTTCTGTAGCATTTACATTCAAAGGCATTTATGTGTTTCTCAGCTGTTTTGTTAATTAATACTACAAAGGTGAATTACAACAGGCTAACGAAGTGTTTGTTTCATCATCATCATCATAATCATGTAGTCAAGATTCTCCAGAGATCCTGGTCTTTGTTCTTTTTTTTTTATCTTCTCATCTGGTGACTTTTTACTGTGCTAAGGCATCGGACTGCCCATGATTGTTTCCTCTTGGCCTTCCTCTATTTCTCTAATCTTTCCTGTTGTCATGTTTTCAAACCCTCCCTTTCTCATTATATGTCCAATGAATGATGGCTTATGGATTTAATTAGACTCCTTTCTATATCTGCCTTTGTTAGAAATCCCCCCTCCCTTTGTCATCTTAGCTGTCCTTAGCACTCTTAACATTCTTCTAAGAAACCATATCTCTGTTGCCTCTAGTGATCTCTGCATTGATCTGTTCACTGCCATGATCCACTTTCACAGAACAGGATAAGGCTCAATGTAGCATTTTAGAACTTCCTGACATTCAGTGACAGAAATACACACTGCACGAAATGTTTCTCGTCTGCCTGAAAGCTATTTCTGGGCTCTGCATATTCTATTCTTGATTTCACAGATGCAATTCTCATCCGATGTTAGCTGTGTGCTCAGATACTTACATGTATGCAACTGCTTCAATGTTGTTTCTAGTATTCTAACATTCCATTTAGATGGGTTCTTCTTTTGTGACACAATCACTGCTTCTCTTTTCTTGCTGTTCACGGTGAGAAGAGAAGTCTTTGGTTGATAAAAAAAACAAACAAAAACCCAACTAATGCTATAATACTTAAGTACCACTGGTTAATGGAATATGTAATCAACCGTCTGATAAAGAGTTAAAATAAATTAATACTACAGTACTAGATTATCACAGGTTAATGAAGTGATGGCTGGTTCGTAGAAGTCAAAATAAATGAATGCTACAATACTGGATTACTATCGGGCAATGAAGTATTGTTTGGTGATAAGTCGGCATGTCAGTGTGATGTGATAGTTGTCATGTCAATGTGATGTGACAGTCAGCATATCAGTGTGATGTGACAGCTGGCATGTCAGTGTGTTGTGACAGCTGGCATGTCAGTGTGCTGTGACAGCTGGCACACGTCAGTGTGATGTGACAGCTGGCACATCAGTGTGATGTGACAGCTGGCATGTCAATGTGTTGTGACAGTCATCATGTCAATGTGACAGTCAGCTCATAAGTATAATGTGACAGACAGCATGTCAGTGTGATGTGGTCACAGCACATGGATGACATACACAGAATTGAGATGATTAAAATCTTTCCAAAAAAAAAAAAAAAAGTTGACTCTCACAAAACTTAAGAAATTCACATCCTCACTTTTTGTCTCCGGCACATCTGGAGAAAGCTCCAGACCCAAGTCTTTAGTTGACATCCAGGCACCAAAGCAATCAGACTCTTCCAAATGTATCGTCAATAGCTAAAACAAAAGAAACTGGATATATCAACGGACGGAAGCATAACACCAATAATAAGAAATATAAGAGATGGTAATACCAAATAAAGAAAAAACCAAAACAACAGAACGATGACAAGTATAGGTAAGATGTGGCAAGAGGAACGCAAGATGGCAACTGACCTAAATATTGTGGTCCAATACTGAAACGAACTAAAAACAGCCTGGAAATTCTAATGACATTAACTTCTACGTTTTTAGTGGAAAAAAAAATTGCTGGAAATGTTGCTTAGATGTCATGATGGGCTCATTCACTTTTAATATTAATTAAGTAACTATTTTTAGAAGCCTGACCTCATTTCATTCACTATATGGCAGCACAGTATTACTCCGAACGAATAACAATAACTATTTAATAACAGAGTTCTATTAACTTATAAAAATCTGATTTAAAAAAATCAACAGCATCCCAATGCATGTGCCAAAATCACCCCCCCACCCATCCCCCAAAGCACATACTACAGGGCTGCACCATCTACAAAGACCTCAGAGCACAAGTATGGCCCTGAGAGAGAAGCACGGAGGAGAAACTCTGGGGTTCCTACAAAAACCTCCTGCTGACTGCAGGATTCATGGAGGAAACCCAACTCCTTGCCTAGAAAGCTGAGTATAGGGAACTGAATCCAGACAAAGAAGAAGAAGAAGCAGATTTAAAAATAAAATAATGAAAACAAACAAACAAGCAGGAAAAACATAATTCAATTCAAGTGCTGTTCCACGTGGTGTTGGCATTCATTTCTCTCCACAATTCCTTGTCTTTAGACTTGATTATGGGATCCGCTGGCGACTTTCTTTCTAGCCACAGTGACAGCCCATCCAGTAAATTCTCTCTCTGGCTTCCTCTGTCTCTTCTTCCCTCAATTTTTCCAGTTGCCACAGTGTGTTCCAATTTTCCTCTTCTCAGGAAATGTCCTATAAATCTCGCTTGTCTGCCTCCGATCTTTGCTATAATTTGCTTTTTAATTCCAGCTTCTCTTAAGACTTCTTTGTTGGTTTTCTTGGCTGTTCATGGTACCTTCAACATCCTTCTTATAAACCACATTTCCGTGGCCTCCATTTTTCACTGTACTCTCTTATTCATAGACCATGCTCCATACCCATAAAACAAAATTGTCTCGATGTAACATTTAAGTACTTGGAATCTTGTTTCCATTGATAAGGATCTGTTGCACAAGATGTTTCTCATTGTCTGGAATGCTGACTTGGCCTGAGCACATCTGCTTTTTATTTCATTGTGACATTTCCCATCAATTATTATAATCGTTCCTAAGTACTTGAATCTATCAACCTGTTTCAGATTTGTGCCATCGATGGTAATGATACATTTTGGTGTTATTCTTTTCTTTGAGATGACCATCACTTCAGTCTTCTTTTTGTTCAGCTGAGACCTTTATTTTTACTTTCACGAACCACAACATCCAGAAGAGCCTGTAGCTCCCCTTCACTTTTAGCAATCAGGATTGTGTCGTCTGCATATCTTAAGTTGTTAAGGCTGTACCTGGCAACTGATATTCCTGAAAAAACATAATATGTAACAAAATTACTGTGATTTATTGTGATTTATGCTACATAATGCATGTAATACTGCATGTACTAAATATTAATCACGATAAAGAAAACACTTACTCCAGTTTTCAAGTCCACAGAGAACCAGTTAGGAACAAACACCATTTTAAAATGTTTCTTCACAATCTCATCGAAATCTGCTTTGTGATAGTCCTCAACTTTTCTCGCCTGGAGAAAAAAAACAAAAAAACACTGCTCTTCCCTTTCCAAAAAATGGAAGAGCTCCCAAAGGGGAGCAAATTCACAACTTTTTTTTTTTACAGCAGTAATAGTGATAATGACTGAAGCTGTAGTGACACGATAATAAGTAGTAACTGTAATTACAATGATTTCTTTCTTTTTTTTTTTTTTTTCAAATTATAAGATGGTTTTGATGCACATCATTCAATCCTCCTCATCATCTTCTTTCTCTTCTTCTTCCTAGAACTGCAAGCTGGTGTTCTCTGATGCTGATGCGGTGAAGATGTTGAGGCGTAACATCACGCTGAATTGGAAGCAGGTCACGGCAGGCAATTTTTAAGTACCTAAGTGCAACTAAAAAAAGCAGGGTGGTGGGGAATACTTCTTTAGCAGAGTCCACCACCATGGGGACTATGAACAACCCTGGCCCTGATAACCAGGGCTGGCCTGTTACATGGGGCTCCAATGAAGAGGTGGGACAGGATCTTGGTTAGCTACAGTTTTGCCAACCCTGATACCAGATTGTCAGCTACTGCCAAAACAGACAGCACCTCCAGCTCCCTGTGTATATGTTCACAAGTGTAAAAACAAATCCACTGCTGTAATGCTGAGGTTTTTAGTAGCCTAAATATAAGAATATATTATAGTGTCTGAGTGGCAAAGTGGTTAGTGCACAGGTCTCTCATAGTGAAGGTTGGGGGGGGTTCAAATCCGGCCGGAGGCACCCCAGTCACCCAGCTGTAGAAATGGGTACCTGACTTCTTCTGGAGTTGGGGAAGGAAAGGCGGCCAGGTGTGATACTGACCAAATCACCCTCTAGTGTGCTGACAGGTCAAGGAAAATATGGGCACTAACACCATATCCCCATGTGCCTCTAAGGCATGAGAGGATTACCTTTTACCTTTTTTTTTTTTTTTTACCTAAATATAAGAATATGGAAGGAACAAGTTCTACTTATAAAACCAAAACAACATGATAGTCTGGTTCACACATTCTTCAGACGGAAAAAAAAAAGGAATAGGAAACAAAAATGAAATATATGATACAGTAACGACCAACATGACAAAAAATGCACATTTATAGTGTTATTTACTCTCTCCTGGAGTACAACAAAGAAAGATGAACAACAACTGTAGGTCTTTGAGAACAGAGTCCCAAGAAGAATCTATGGGTCAATAAGAATACCAACAATGGGGGATGGAGAGCTAGAAAGAACACCGAACTTAACAGTTTATTTAAATCATCTCTCTCTCTCTCTGAACCTTAAGTGCCCAGGGCAGATGGGGCTTCCGCAAGGGTTTTTCACAAATCATAGTGGGTTATAAATGTCTTGAAAGTGAAAGAATTATGCTGGTTGGGCCATGTAGAAAGAATGGAAGAGAACACACAAACGAAAATTCTGTGTGTACAAGAGATGAAGGAAGCAAGACCAAGAGGTAGACCAAGACAGAGATGAAGAAACAACATGGAAGAGGATATACAGGAAATCTGTGTCAACATCTACAGAGCGAAGATTAAGAATAGGGAGGAACAAAGGTGAATGTCAACAACTACAGAGAGAAGATAGGGAGGAACAAAGGTGAATGTCAACAACTACAGAGAGAAGATAGGGAGGAACAAAGGTGAATGTCAACAACTACAGAGAAGATAGGGAGGAGCAAAGGTGAATGTCAACAACTACAGAGAGAAGATAGGGAGGAGCAAAGGTGAATGTCAACAACTACAGAGAGAAGATAGGGAGGAGCAAAGGTGAATGTCAACAACTACAGAGAGAAGATAGGGAGGAGCAAAGGTGAATGTCAACAACTACAGAGAGAAGATAGGGAGGAACAAAGGTGAATGTCAACAACTACAGAGAGAAGATAGGGAGGAGCAAAGGTGAATGTCAACAACTACAGAGAGAAGATTAAGAATAAGGAGGAGCAAAGGTGAATGTCAACAACTACAGAGAGAAGATTAAGAATAGGGAGGAGCAAAGGTGAATGTCAACAACTACAGAGAGAAGATTAAGAATAAGGAGGAACAAAGGTGAATGTCAACAACTACAGAGAGAAGATTAAGAATAGGGAGGAACAAAGGTGAATGTCAACAACTACAGAGAGAAGATAGGGAGGAACAAAGGTGAATGTCAACAACTACAGTTAGAAGATTAAGAATAGGAGGAACAAAGGTGAATGTCAACAACTGCAGAGAGAAGATTAAGAATAAGGAGGAACAAAGGTGAATGTCAACAACTACAGTTAGAAGATTAAGAATAGGGTGGAACAAAGGTGAATGTTAACAACTACAGAGAAGATTAAGATAGGGAGGAACAAGGTGAATGTCAACAACTACAGTTAGAAGATTAAGAATAGGGAGGCAAAGGTGAATGTTAACAACTACAGAGAAGATAGGGAGGAGCAAAGGTGAATGTTAACAACTACAGAGAAGATTAAGATAGGGAGGAACAAGGTGAATGTCAACAACTGCAGAGAGAAGATAAGAATAGGGAGGCAAAGGTGAATGTTAACAACTACAGAGAGAATTAAGAATAGGGTGGAACAAAGGTGAATGTCAACAACTACAGTTAGAAGATTAAGAATAGGGTGGAACAAAGGTGAATGTGAACAACTACAGAGAGAAGATAAGAATAGGGAGGCAAAGGTGAATGTTAACAACTACAGAGAGAATTAAGAATAGGGTGGAACAAAGGTGAATGTCAACAACTACAGTTAGAAGATTAAGAATAGGGAGAACAAAGGTGAATGTCAACAACTGCAGAGAGAAGATAGGGAGGAACAAGGTGAATGTCAACAACTACAGTTAGAAGATTAAGAATAGGAGGAGCAAAGGTAAATGTCAACAACTACAGTTAGAAGATTAAGAATAGGGTGGAACAAAGGTGAATGTTAACAACTACAGAGAAGATTAAGAATAGGGTG
This sequence comes from Achatina immaculata, assembly GCA_009760885.1. Taxonomy (NCBI): domain Eukaryota; kingdom Metazoa; phylum Mollusca; class Gastropoda; order Stylommatophora; family Achatinidae; genus Lissachatina; species Lissachatina immaculata. The sequence continues at coordinate 4,633,081 of CM019701.1, forward strand.
GAACAAAGGTGAATGTCAACAACTACAGTTAGAAGATTAAGAATAGGGTGGAACAAAGGTGAATGTCAACACTACAGAGAGAAGATAGGGAGGAACAAGGTGAATGTCAAAACTACAGAGAGAAGATAGGGAGGAACAAGGTGAATGTCAACAACTACAGTTAGAAGATTAAGAATAGGGTGGAACAAAGGTGAATGTCAACAACTGCAGAGAGAAGATAAGAATAGGGAGGCAAAGGTGAATGTGAACAACTACAGAGAAGATTAAGAATAGGGTGGAACAAAGGTGAATGTCACAACTACAGAGAAGATAGGGAGGAACAAAGGTGAATGTGAACAACTACAGAGAAGATAGGGAGGAGCAAAGGTAAATGTCAACAACTACAGTTAGAAGATTAAGAATAGGGAGGCAAAGGTGAATGTTAACAACTACAGAGAGAAGATAAGAATAGGGAGGAACAAAGGTGAATGTTAACAACTACAGAGAAGATTAAGAATAAGGAGGAACAAAGGTGAATGTCAACAACTACAGAGAAGATAGGGAGGAACAAGGTGAATGTCACAACTACAGAGAGAAGATAAGAATAGGGAGAACAAAGGTGAATGTCAAAACTACAGAGAGAAGATTAAGAATAAGGAGGAACAAAGGTGAATGTCAACAACTGCAGAGAGAAGATTAAGAATAGGGTGGAACAAAGGTGAATGTTAACAACTACAGAGAGAATTAAGAATAGGGAGGCAAAGGTGAATGTCAACAACTGCAGAGAGAAGATTAAGAATAGGGAGAACAAAGGTGAATGTCACAACTACAGAGAGAATTAAGAATAGGGAGGAGCAAAGGTGAATGTCAACAACTACAGAGAGAAGATAGGGAGGAGCAAAGGTGAATGTCAACAACTGCAGAGAGAAGATAGGGAGGAACAAAGGTGAATGTCAACAACTACAGAGAGAAGATAGGGAGGAGCAAAGGTGAATGTCAACAACTACAGAGAGAAGATAGGGAGGAACAAAGGTGAATGTCAACAACTGCAGAGAGAAGATAGGGAGGAGCAAAGGTGAATGTCAACAACTACAGAGAGAAGATAGGGAGGAGCAAAGGTGAATGTCAACAACTGCAGAGAGAAGATTAAGAATAGGGAGGAACAAAGGTGAATGTCAACAACTACAGAGAGAAGATTAAGAATAGGGAGGAACAAAGGTGAATGTCAACAACTACAGAGAGAAGATTAAGAATAGGGTGGAACAAAGGTGAATGTCAACAACTGCAGAGAGAAGATTAAGAATAGGGAGGAACAAAGGTGAATGTCAACAACTACAGAGAGAAGATTAAGAATAGGGAGGAACAAAGGTGAATGTCAACAACTACAGAGAGAAGATAGGGAGGAACAAAGGTGAATGTCAACAACTACAGAGAGAAGATTAAGAATAAGGAGGAACAAAGGTGAATGTCAACAACTACAGAGAGAAGATTAAGAATAGGGAGGAACAAAGGTGAATGTCAACAACTACAGAGAGAAGATTAAGAATAAGGAGGAACAAAGGTGAATGTCAACAACTACAGAGAGAAGATTAAGAATAGGGAGGAGCAAAGGTGAATGTGAACAACTACAGAGAGAAGATTAAGAATAGGGAGGAGCAAAGGTGAATGTCAACAACTACAGAGAGAAGATAGGGAGGAGCAAAGGTGAATGTCAACAACTACAGAGAGAAGATTAAGAATAGGGAGGAGCAAAGGTGAATGTCAACAACTACAGAGAGAAGATTAAGAATAGGGAGGAACAAAGGTGAATGTCAACAACTACAGAGAGAAGATTAAGAATAGGGAGGAGCAAAGGTGAATGTCAACAACTACAGAGAGAAGATAGGGAGGAGCAAGGTGAATGTCAACAACTGCAGAGAGAAGATAGGGAGGAACAAAGGTGAATGTCAACAACTACAGAGAGAAGATAGGGAGGAGCAAAGGTGAATGTCAACAACTACAGAGAGAAGATAGGGAGGAGCAAAGGTGAATGTCAACAACTACAGAGAGAAGATTAAGAATAGGGAGGAGCAAAGGTGAATGTCAACAACTACAGAGAGAAGATTAAGAATAGGGAGGAACAAAGGTGAATGTCAACAACTACAGAGAGAAGATTAAGAATAGAGAGGAGCAAAGGTGAATGTCAACAACTACAGAGAGAAGATAGGGAGGAGCAAAGGTGAATGTCAACAACTGCAGAGAGAAGATAGGGAGGAACAAAGGTGAATGTCAACAACTACAGAGAGAAGATAGGGAGGAGCAAAGGTGAATGTCAACAACTACAGAGAGAAGATAGGGAGGAGCAAAGGTGAATGTCAACAACTGCAGAGAGAAGATTAAGAATAGGGAGGAACAAAGGTGAATGTCAACAACTACAGAGAGAAGATTAAGAATAGGGAGGAACAAAGGTGAATGTCAACAACTACAGAGAGAAGATTAAGAATAGGGTGGAACAAAGGTGAATGTCAACAACTGCAGAGAGAAGATTAAGAATAGGGAGGAACAAAGGTGAATGTCAACAACTGCAGAGAGAAGATAGGGAGGAGCAAAGGTAAATGTCAACAACTACAGTTAGAAGATTAAGATAGGGAGGAGCAAAGGTAAATGTCAACAACTGCAGAGAGAAGATAGGGAGGAACAAGGTGAATGTCAACAACTACAGTTAGAAGATTAAGAATAGGAGGAGCAAAGGTGAATGTTAACAACTACAGAGAGATTAAGAATAGGAGGAACAAAGGTGAATGTTAACAACTACAGAGAGATTAAGAATAGGGAGGAACAAGGTGAATGTCAACAACTACAGAGAAGATTAAGAATAAGGAGGAGCAAAGGTAAATGTCAACAACTACAGTTAGAAGATTAAGAATAGGGTGGAACAAAGGTGAATGTTAACAACTACAGAGAGATTAAGAATAGGGTGGAACAAAGGTGAATGTCAACAACTACAGTTAGAAGATTAAGAATAAGGAGGAACAAAGGTGAATGTCAACAACTACAGTTAGAAGATTAAGAATAGGGTGGAACAAAGGTGAATGTCAACAACTGCAGAGAGAAGATAAGAATAGGGAGGAACAAGGTGAATGTCAACACTACAGAGAGAATAGGGAGGAACAAGGTGAATGTCACAACTACAGAGAAGATTAAGATAGGGAGGAACAAGGTGAATGTCAAAACTACAGAGAGATTAAGAATAGGAGGAGCAAAGGTGAATGTGAACAACTACAGAGAGAAGATAAGAATAGGGAGAACAAAGGTGAATGTCAAAACTACAGAGAGAATTAAGAATAGGGAGAACAAAGGTGAATGTCAAAACTACAGAGAGAGATTAAGAATAGGGTGGAACAAAGGTGAATGTCAACAACTGCAGAGAGAAGATTAAGAATAGGGTGGAACAAAGGTGAATGTCAAAACTACAGAGAGAATAGGGAGGACAAAGGTGAATGTTAACAACTACAGAGAGAGATAGGGAGGAGCAAAGGTGAATGTCAACAACTACGAGAGAAGATTAAGAATAGGGTGGAACAAAGGTGAATGTGAACAACTACAGAGAAGATTAAGAATAGGAGGAACAAAGGTGAATGTGAACAACTACAGAGAGAAGATAGGGAGGAGCAAAGGTGAATGTCAAAACTACAGAGAGAAGATTAAGAATAGGAGGAACAAAGGTGAATGTTAACAACTACAGAGAAGATTAAGAATAGGGTGGAACAAAGGTGAATGTCAACACTACAGAGAGAATAGGGAGGAACAAGGTGAATGTCAACAACTACAGTTAGAAGATTAAGAATAGGGTGGAACAAAGGTGAATGTGAACAACTACAGAGAGAATAGGGAGGACAAAGGTGAATGTTAACAACTACAGAGAGAATAGGGAGGAACAAAGGTGAATGTTAACAACTACAGAGAGAATAGGGAGGACAAAGGTGAATGTCAACAACTACAGTTAGAAGATTAAGAATAGGGAGAACAAAGGTGAATGTTAACAACTACAGAGAGAGATAGGGAGGAGCAAGGTGAATGTCACAACTACAGAGAGAGATAGGGAGGAGCAAAGGTGAATGTGAACAACTACAGAGAGAGATTAAGAATAGGGAGGAACAAAGGTGAATGTCAACAACTACAGAGAGAAGATTAAGAATAAGGAGGAACAAAGGTGAATGTCAACAACTACAGAGAGAAGATAAGAATAGGGAGGAACAAAGGTGAATGTCAACAACTACAGAGAGAAGATTAAGAATAAGGAGGAACAAAGGTGAATGTCAACAACTACAGAGAGAAGATTAAGAATAGGGAGGAGCAAAGGTGAATGTGAACAACTACAGAGAGAAGATTAAGAATAGGGAGGAGCAAAGGTGAATGTCAACAACTACAGAGAGAAGATAGGGAGGAGCAAAGGTGAATGTCAACAACTACAGAGAGAAGATTAAGAATAGGGAGGAGCAAAGGTGAATGTCAACAACTGCAGAGAGAAGATTAAGAATAGGGAGGAACAAAGGTGAATGTCAACAACTACAGAGAGAAGATTAAGAATAGAGAGGAGCAAAGGTGAATGTCAACAACTACAGAGAGAAGATAGGGAGGAGCAAAGGTGAATGTCAACAACTGCAGAGAGAAGATAGGGAGGAACAAAGGTGAATGTCAACAACTACAGAGAGAAGATAGGGAGGAGCAAAGGTGAATGTCAACAACTACAGAGAGAAGATAGGGAGGAGCAAAGGTGAATGTCAACAACTGCAGAGAGAAGATTAAGAATAGGGAGGAACAAAGGTGAATGTCAACAACTACAGAGAGAAGATTAAGAATAGGGAGGAACAAAGGTGAATGTCAACAACTACAGAGAGAAGATTAAGAATAGGGTGGAACAAAGGTGAATGTCAACAACTGCAGAGAGAAGATTAAGAATAGGGAGGAACAAAGGTGAACTTCATCTGCAGCAGTAAGCCTTCTTCTTCTTCTTACATCCTTCCCATGCTGTCAAACGTCACAAAGGGCTCGCAAGGTAGTTCGGCAAGTTTTCCTGTTTTTGGCGAGCTTTTCAATCTCATCATGGGATTTTATGCCTACTAAACTGGCCTCTCTTAACAATGTCCTCTTTAGAGTTTCATGTGGTCGACCTTCAGAAAGCTGAGGAATAAGAAAAAATCTACTCTTTTTACAGTGGTGAACATTTTTTGCCAGGTTATCCTTTACTGAATTATTTCACTTCCTCTCCTAGCTATTCACTGTTTAAACAAAACCAAAATATCATGACATCGCCCTATTACTTTAGTAACGCTTGCTCCTATCACTTGCTGAGAAATGAGACAGAAATATGATGGGAACCGGGATTTTCTTCACACGTACACAAGCTGCATCACATACTCTTCTTCTGATCTCCAGCAAGATCAGAGGATTACTTTCCAAGAGCAGTGAACAATTACCCATGATATGAGGCAGACCAGGATATACTGTAAACCAGGGTAGAAATAGCTCAAAGAAAAAGCGATATTCAAATAGAAGTTAGTTTTACATATTCTGTGACATCAGTTCTCAACCTGCTGTAGCAAGTCAGGATTATGCAGAATACTAGAAATGTACAAAGGCTTTTAATTTAATACCAAGTGGTGGCAGGGCATAGTATGGCCGTGGAAGACTACCCTTCAACAGTCTGCAAATGGAAGAAGACTCGAACCTTAATGTATAGGAAATGCACTAAGGTTGTTAGTGAGCAAACTACAGAAAAATATAAAAGAAAAAAGATTAAAAAACAAAAAATTCTTACAACTTAACATTACACCCCTGGTTTTGGAAAGCTGTCCGACAATGAGGCTCTGTGAATATCTAATGCTTGTTCGATAACGGATTTGGAAATGTGCACCGAATCATTACTCTTCAGTTACTCCACAGAAGCAACAAAATCTTTGTTAAAGACTCAGCTACAGAGACGCCAACAGACCATCCTGTTCTGATTAAGAGCAGACCACTGTTGACTACTGAGCCACCTGCACCGACTCAAGATCTCTCACACGGACACAGCTGTGAGGCTGCGCACGACCTGGAGAGAACTGTGGGCTTCATCCTGGCGATATGGCTTCCGATTCAGTGTGACCAAGGCTTGAACACAGCAGAAGAAGAAGAAGAAGGAAAAACTAGCAGAACGAGTTAAAAAAAAAAACAACTTTTTTAAAAAAACAAAATTTAAAACAAAACAAAACAAGGGGTCTCTACTCACTGTAAGCACATCCCATAAAACTACGTTATCGTCAGTGTCTTTAGTCAGAATATGTCTTTTATCATTCAAAACGTGATGATGTCTAATGCTTGGATCTCCTTGATTGAAAAACAAAATTTTTAAAAACTGAATTACAATCACTGACTTTTAAACAGAAAATGGAGATAGCAAAGCATAATAATCAAACTACAATCATTGCATATTAAACTGGTGTGAGAGGGAGAGAGAAGAAGAGAGGGGGGAACAGGGAGAGAGTGAAGGAGAGAGAGAGAGCCAAGGAGAGAGAGAGACAGAGTTAGATAGACAGGGGAGAGACAGAGGAAGAGAGATAGATAGAGACAGAGAGAGGGAGGCAGAAAGAAAGAGAGAGAGAAAAAGTAAAACATATTCCCTTGACATTACTAAAATTCAGTTCCACTTAACCTAAAATCCACTTCTCCACTATATGCCACATACACACTCAAACGTAAATCAAACACTGACTGATAAATTTACCTTTAATGATCATGTTTGGCTGAGAAAACATGGGAGAAGTCCTCCATCTGTCATTGTCATAATCTCCAGATGAACGACTGTTCGGTATTTTTATCGGCTGGCAGACGCAGAAACAAGTTTCACATAATTTATGTTAATCGGCCATGAATTCTTATAAATCCGCCAGAAACATAAATTGTTATTTATGTCATTTACTATTGTTTACTACTTTTTAAATCTGAACTATGAACTTCATATAAATCAAATCAACAGATGAATGTATTATTTTTAGTCATTTAAAACAATGCACATCCTATATATTCATCACACTCTATATTCAATCATTCATTCTTTCCAAGACATTACGGCTCATTCCCGCTGACAAGACCTGTCTCCATTCCTCTCTGTTCTTAGTCTTCTCCTGCCAACTGTCCACCCCAAGGACCCACAGATCTTCTTCCAGGATCTAGTTTTGTGTCTGCCCCTTGGTTGTCTCCATTTATCACATCTGTGCAAGCCAGTTCTGTCTGTCTGATGCCTTGCCATGGCCTGGCAGCTTGGGTACCCTGACCACCCCCAGAGCTATACCTGCGGCAGTTCTACTCCTGGTAGGTTCAGCCAAGCTGGGAAGGTCTGCGCGGGTAGGGGTCAGATGAACCTAGCACTCCAGTCCTCCGTGCTGGAGGTAGGAGCATGGGGCCAACGACTCCCTCTCCATAAAAGAGATCAGTGTTATTAAACTAACAAGCAAGCTTTGAAATCAGACAGATATAAATGGTACACACACAAAAATAGCGAACAAAACATAACAATATACTCACTACATCTGCATTAAAACACTTTTTACGTATGTAATAATGATAAAAAAAAAATGTGCTTGGAGGTTTTCAAAGGCTGAGAAATGAATAGAATAATCTCTCTCATTCTCTACCTCTCTGAACCTTAAGTGCCCAAGGCACATGGGGCTTCCACAATGGTTTTCCACAGGCGCCTGTCCTTTGCCTTTTTTTCTGCTCTTGCCCAAGTGAGCCCTCTATTGCTCAACATCCTCTCTGTTGTTCTTCTCCATGTCTCCTTTGGTTTACCCTTACTTCCGTTCCCCTGTGGTGTCCATCTTAGTGCTATTTTTGGTAGTGAGTTGTCAGTCATCCAGAGCACATATCCCAACCATTGCCAGTGTCTTTCCTCAATAATTGCTGTCAGTGGCTTCATCTGCATTTCTGCCAACAAGATGTTATTTCTTATGGTGTTTGGCCAAAATATTCTTCTAATTCTTCATAAACATTTAGTCAGGAAAGAATTCAGTTTATCTGAACAGAAGAATATTGGAAAGAAAAAAATAAAAAATGTTGAAATTTATGACTGTTCTTGAATGAATGACAATAAACCTTGAAACAAAGTGAAATAGATAATGATGGTTTGGACATACTCCATTAAAAAAAAAAATGATGCTGAATGATATTCCACAAGGATGAAGCAAGGGGTGAAGACACTGTCCAATTTGTCAGTCACACCGGACATGCTAGTGTCAGGGCAGGTGAACCACAGGCAACCAAGACCCTGTCCAACCAATCTGTTGTTACCCCCCCGTAACAGACCTAGCCTGGCTAAAGGGTAACGGATTGTCAGAGTTCCCATGGCAGTTGAGCTGGAAAAAGAAGTCTTGCCTTTAATCTCCACTGAGGGACTGAAAAAACAGCCACTGAAGAAGAAGAAGGAGGAAGAGGAGAAAGTGGACAAGGACCTGACCCAAAGACAAAAGCAAATGAAACTTACAGACCTAACTCTAAAATAAAAGAAACACAAGACTGAAAAGTGAGCAAAGACACAATAATAGGATAGAGAGGTTTTGTCTTTGAGTTATGCACTCAAAGGTAAAGAGTGTGGCCCAGGAAACCCCAAAGAAGAACTGTAGTTAAAGGAATGGTTACAGGTGAGGGAAACCTGGGACAGACTTAACTCTTTTACTCCAAAATGGCACTGGCAAGGTTGGTAGCTCTTGCATGCCCATGCTCACAGTGGTACTTATGCAGTTTAAATAAAATGAAACATAGCATATTTATAACCCCACCCACATTTTTAATTTATAGAGTACTTTCCTTCCAGTTTTTTTTTCCTTCTATCAAATGTTTAAAACTGATGGAGTGTGGGAATTAACTCAAGCAGGAAAGTTAAGTGGCTGCCTTTGATGAGCCTGAGACAACTCGGGCAGGAAAAGTTAAGTGGCTGCCTTTGATGAGCCTGAGACAACTCGGGCAGGAAAAGTTAAGTGGCTGCCTTTGATGAGCTTGAGACAACTCGGGCAGGAAAAGTTAAGTGGCTGTCTTTGATAAGCCTGAGACAACTCAGGCAGGAAAAGTTAAGTGGCTGCCTTTGATGAGCCTGAGACAACTCGGGCAGGAAAGTTAAGTGGCTGCCTTTGATGAGCCTGAGACAACTCAGGCAGGAAAAGTTAAGTGGCTGCCTGTGATGAGCCTGAGACAACTCAGGCAGGAAAGTTAAGTGGCTGCCTTTGATAAGCCTGAGACAAGAGTTTGTATATGTCTTATATTTCACCAGGAGGTGACTGGGGTGGATATATGATCTTTCCCTTAATTCTGTTCCTATGAGACCTCTCCCACTCAATACAATCAAAGACAGATCCCAAACTTAAAGTTCTTACCCAGTTCTTGATGGTGGAGTCTGTGGTGGACACCCAAATGCTTGCCTGTGGAGACTCCACCAGCTCCAGCTGTTGTTAGAATTGTGATAATTTTGTTAATTTTAACATAACCTGAGTACAGAACACAAGATTTTCATAACAATAATATGGAAACTGCTGGTGTGCTTGTTTACATAAGCTGTCAAGAACTGTGAAGACGTTACTAGTGCTACTGTTCTCACAGCCAACATACCATGGTTGGTCAAGGGCCTGATTCTATTTCTATAGAACACTCATGGAATTGGTAGCCTGGTTGGCTGAGTGGTTAGACACTCGGTCTACCAGCTTCAAGTTCCAGCAGTGGGGGATTTTATTCACCGCACCAAAATGGCCCTGGGGTCCACCCAGCCTCTAAAAATGGGTACCAGAGAAGTCTGGGAAGGTAAATTTGGTCAGGCATGAAACTGACTGCATCACACTTTCATGTGCTGAAGGTCATGGAAATATGTGTCTAACACCATATTCCCAATATGCCTTAATGGCACCAGAAATGGGGGATTTTACCTATATCTTTACTCATGGCATCTAATTCTAAGTGGCATGCCACACGGCGTAGGCGATCATTTTTCTCCACAATTCCTGGTCTTTTGCAATGATTATGAGATCTGGCAGTGACTTTCTTCCTAGCCACGCTGACAGCCCATCTGTTAAACTTCTCTCTCTGTCTTCCTCTGTCTCTTATTCCCTCAATTTTTCCAGTTGCCACAGTGTGTTCCAATTTTCCTCTTCTCAGGAAATGTCCTATAAATCTCGCTTGTCTGATGCCATGGCATAAGCTGATGCAGAATGGTAGACATATCTATTTTCAATGGAGTGCCAAATATAGGACTAGGGCTGGGTGCATATTACATTATAGGATCCTTGGCCTGCTGTATCTTATCTTGTATCATATATCCTTCCCGTGCCGTTAAACGTCACATAGGGCTCGCAAAGTAGTTCGCCAATTTTTCCTGTCTTCGGCGAGTCTTTCGACCTCATCAAAGGATTTTATGCCTGTTAACTTGGCCTCTCTTAATAATGTCCTCTTCAGAGTTTCACGCGGTCTGCCCCTTTTTTCTTCGGCCTGTTGTGTTCCACTTGATAGCTTGTTTTGGGATTCTCTGCTCATTTCTTCTCATCAAGTGACCAACATATGTCTTCGGAGTTGGCATCCCTGATGCTCGGTTGGTTTCTCTGCGAGTTTCCATAACAATATCTTTTTTTCCCATCTGGAGTTGCCTCTAGATAGGCCTGCTGTATATGACTTGCAAAATGCTTGCCCAGTGGTTGGTGGAGCTTGCTGTGAGAACCAAAGAAAGCCATCATCAAACACTCCCTCAAAATCTGATAATGATGATTCATTTTACAAGGTCTTCACTACACGTTCATGTATTCTGTGTCCAAAAAAAAAAAAAAGGAATTCATAATCACAGAATATAACAGGGCCTGAGTACATAATAGCATCAAACAAAACAAAGAATCAGTCAGAAGCAATCTAGCCTATCAGAGAAGGAATACATCAAAGTCAGCTCTAAAACAAGGCAAAATCAGGACCCAAACACAACGGTCATGTGACAATCTTGATGGTGGTCATGAACTCTCTCATTTAAAATCCTTTCAATCCCGACTCATTTTTATCCCCCTTATAAAAATGCACGCTTGCCTACATAAGACCAAAACAAGCAGCACATAAAATCTATGTTGAGAAAAAGTCACTAATAAGCTTAAAACATTCAGTCAAATTTAAATTCGTGGGCCAAAGTAATTTTACAGCCAGTAGTCAAGTAGTAACAATGGTGTCTGTTTTGGCAGTCAGCAACCCACGGCTAACATGCTAGCATCAGGGTTGGCGTAATCATAGCTGAAAAAGACCTCATCTCACCTCTCTGTTGGTACCCCCAATTAACAGGCCTAGCTTGGCTAACAGGACAGGGATAGTCATAGTTTCCAACAGCAGAGGAGTCTGATAAAGAAGTATTGCCATACCCCCTGCTTTTTAGCTGCATTCAGGGACTAAAAAAAAAAAGACAACAGCTGCCATAACCCCACTCCCAAGCCAAGACAATGCTGTCTCAACAGCTCCACCACACTGCCCGCAAAAGAGATCCACTCACAGCTACAGGTGGACTGAAGGAGGAGGAAAAGGATAGCAAGTAGTTTACTTCAGTAAATAACTCCAAATGGAAAGTGGGTGGGGGGAATGAGAGGGTTAAAACGTCTCAAAGTAATGCAACAGAAGATCCTCTACCAACCTTCAGCACTGGATATTTCTCCTCACAGATCAAGTCCCTGTTGTCTGGTAGTCTGATGTCTGTTGCCCAAACTCGCCTGTCTCTGCCACCAGAGTACACCACTGAGAAGTTCTCATTTGCCTGTCAACATACACATCAAGCTTTTATATCCCTATATTACGAACCAGAGCACACAGAGTGTGTGTAAAGACTCCTTGTCAAATCTGGTCAATCAATGATCCACATCTGTGGCAAACTACAGCTGAGCATTGGTACCCCCAGCAACATGGTGGTGGGGTCTGCTAAAGAAGTACTGCACACCTCCCACTTCTTAGCTCCATCCACTCAAGGACTGAAAAAAAAAATAGCCGTCATAACCTGGTCCCAAAATGATGTGATGCTGCACTTCAACGTCTTCACCCCTTGGCTGCAAAGAACACCAGTTTGCAGTTCCAAGGAGACAGAAGAAGAAGAGGAGCACAAAGAAGAAGAGGAGCACAAAGAAGAAGAGGAGCACAAAAAAGAAGAGGAGGAGCACAAAGAAGAGGAGGAGCACAAAGAAGAAGAGGAGCACAACATGAAGTTTTCATCTGTCTTTACAGCATACAGATAAAAAACACCGAAGCTGACAAACTTTGTTTGCTGATAGAACAATTAACAAACGAGAGAAGATGTTGAGAAAGAAAATAGAACATATTTCACTGTTCTAAGTTTCTGTCTTAACATCCAAGGCTCTTTCTGGTGGTCATGAAGATAATATACATGAATCAATCATCTCAGTGTGCCTAGGTGGTACAGAGTTTAGAGCATTCATTTCTCATGGCGAGGCTATTCATTCATATCTGGCTGGAGACACCCACCCCACCCAAACAACCCAGCTGTAAAAAACGAGTACTTGGCTTCTTTTGGACCTGGAAAAGGAAAGGGCACTCAGATGTGACTACAGACAGGTCAAGGAATATATGGGCACTAAACCACATCCCTTGGTGTCGCTAATGCATTTGATTCCCAAAGAGAGGGCAGGTGACTCTCTGTGTAGGAGTTTCAAAGTCTACATTTCAATAGCTATCACCATAACAGAATGTATAACAATGAAAATCCATCATAAATGATTTAATATACAAGGCAGAATTTGGGGACAGCTTAGGTTGAAGAGGAAGAATTGGGACCTGGGACAATGAGAACCTCCGCTTTATTGACATGGCATGGCATGGCTACATTTATTTTTTTTTTTTTTATGTAGTTCTCATATCTCACCTTTAATACTGGGTTCGAGACTTTCAACTGAATTATATAGGAATAAAGAATACAGCAGCAGAGATGACCATGCAAGAGTTTTTGGCATGGTCATTGGGGTGGGGGGGGGGTGGAGGTAAACCAGAGCTGGCCATGATTTCCTGTCTAACCTTGTTATCATTCTCCTCATAACAAGAGGTTGCAGCGTATGCCCCTTCAGCCTTGGTCAACGGAGCAGGGCAAGGTTCACCATGCTCCCCTGATACACAAGTCTGGCAAGCAGCACATTTTCTTGAGCTCAACCCAGCTTTTCAAGCCAGTACACCCATCACATTTTCTTGAGCTCAACCCAGCTTTTCAAGCCAGTCCACTCATCACATTTTCTTGAGCTCAACCCAGCTTTTCAAGCCAGTCCACTCATCACATTTTCTTGAGCTCAACACAGCTTTTCAAGCCAGTCCACTCATCACATTTTCTTGAGCTCAACCCAGCTTTTCAAGCCAGTTCACCCATCACATTTTCTTGAGCTCAACCCAGCTTTTCAAGCCAGTACACCCATCACATTTTCTTGAGTTCAACTCAGCTTTTCAAGCCAGTTCACCCATAATCTACTCCCCACCTGTGTTTCAAAAATCATTACAGCACTGGCTGCAAAGAACAACACTTTCCAGCTAATGGGACACTTGGTGATTGCTTGCTCCAGTTTATTTATCAGGAAGAAAGTTGTCACATTTTACTATTTATTCTGGGTAGCAAAGTGGTCGGTGCATTCATCATTGGTTTGGCGTTGGAAGCATCCCATTACAATTGTATAAACAGGAACAGATACAAATTTTTACAAAAAAGAAAACAACAAGGCTTTCACACAGTAAAATATTAGAACACAGTGCTGTATTGTTAGACCTTGAAAAATCATAGACAAAGCACTTTTAGCCATGAGAGAGTGAAAAATGAAAGAGAAGTATCTGGGACTTGAACCACGGACACTGGTAGGGCAAGCATTTATAACACTGTTAAGCTGATGTTTGTGTTGGTATTTTATATATTGTTACACAGAAAGTTTTTACATGTACTATGACTCCATTCCTCCGTGGTGAGAAATACAAGTTTATTTACACAGATGACTCTTGTAAACATGGGCGTAGAATTTCCAACAGTTCATATGAAAAGTCATAAACAACGAGGAACTCAATCTTATTAGTCATATAAATCTAGATTACACGAGCATTAGTAAATAGTTTGTCTCCTTCTCTCTCATAAACCATCAACGAAATATAAGTCGAGATCTTTCAGTTTCCTACTCACAGTCTCGATATCTAGTCACTACCTCTCCTGAGAACCTGCATACTAATCCAGCTCGTAGTTTCATCACATCAGCACAACAGTCAGATTCTATACCTCTGTCTATTTCACAAGGTACCTACGCACTTCTCTGTGTGATTCTCCCCATGCACCTCATCCTTCTCTCATCTTCTGCACATCCTTTTGCTCTCCTCCTTTGTGTCTCTCTCGGTCCCTCTTTTTATCTTGGAGTCTGGTCTGATGGACTGACCAATCGGTATTTCTGCTCCGCCTCTAACTGTCCACTGGTTTCTATATGTGTCCTGACTGTTTCTCGGGTCATAACCTGTCAGGTTAGTGTTGTTGAATGTCCACCCCTTTGCCCGTGGCACTTTCTACCTGCACTTGTCTAATTATTAGTTCGTTTCTTTATTCGTCCTGTCCAGTTCACAGACTATCAGTTGCCAACAAGACTTTTGCTTTTCTAAAACCCTTCTAGTGTCCCTTCCATACCTCGAGCATTTGGAGTCTGTCAGGTAATTAACTGTCTGTCTTTTAATTCTTAGAGTTTTGTGCCCTGACTGTTTGTCGTCACCTGTTATTTCACTCACCAGATGGTCATGCTGGCCTATTTTACTTACAAGCATTTTTCTTCAGCATGTCTCTTTCTCTGCATCATTGTGCCTGTCTTTTCTATTCGTCTGTTTCTTCTGTGTACACTTGTCAACGTCCAGTCATAATGGTCTCTCACTAGTATTGTGGGAATCGGTTTTCTACCTTGTTCTCTAAGTTTCCTATCTAATTTTTCTCTTCTTATTTAATGCTAACTCTTATAACTAAAATATATTCATAATTATATTCATAATTCTATGTCACAAGGAACTATGCTATACATTAATCTAGCCAAGACAGTACAGTGCATTAATAAACTTCACTATCTTGTGCCCCCTCCCCCACCCTAATTTACACAAACCCTGTCTGGCCAAAGACTGTTGACACCCAGAAAGGGAAAGAGGCCAGAAATTCTAATGCTTAGATTCAGCCTCTTGCAAGTACCAAATTTTTCAGATGCAAACATACACACATGGCCTCTTTCAAATGTCTAGTACATACTGAATAACATTCACTTTCATTCATTCATTTACATGCCCACTGGAGAACTTTGCCTCCCTAACAGCTCTCTTGAAGGGCTCTAAGTTGTAAGCAAGATGCCCCACTGCCGATGCATCCACTCGCAAATCATCAACAATGTCTTGTTGCCATCTTCGCCTGGGTCTTCCTCTCTTTCTTTTTCGAAATATGTACCCTTCAAAGACTATCTTCTCCAAACTCTCATGACATTTAATATGTCCAAAATACTGGATAATAATAACAAGAAATAAACGAACACCTTTTTTTACATAAAGGTAGTTTCCGTTTATGCTTTCAGACACAACTTTTTACAAAGAGGAAACAACACAGCAAATAACTACTATCTGATAATGGTTTTACTGAGTTTATCACATAAAAATAACTTCCACAAATATTAGACTAATTGAAGTCATAGAAAACTATCTCGGAAAGAAAAACTTTACTAACCTGTAATGCCCAGACTCCTTCATCATGAACTCTGAAAGTGGCCACGCATCTCTGTTGACCCAATGACCACAACCTTATCGTACCATCCGAACTACCAGAAAGGCACTGACGGAGTAATAAATGAGACATCAATATTTAACACTTAGGGAACATAAAATCGTAATCAAAATGTATAAAATACATAATGCAATTTTCAATACTTGAACTCTATAAACTTTATCATCATCATGTGCTTTGTCCACAAAAGATGCATGACTGCACTAGATCTCTAACTTTTTTTCTGTTTCTTTGTTTTCATAGCACACCTGACCAAACTAATTCCTCTTAATCTCTTGATGCTGTATGTTATTTCTGTCTGTTCTTTTCTTGCTTCTTTCCTTTGAATGTTCTTTCTAATGTACGATTTTTTCAGTTTATCATTATGTCTCATTTGTGGCAAACTTTACACCATTAGGTTTATTTTATACTAAACTTTACATCACTATGCCTCTCTTATGTTAAACATTATATCATTATGCCTCTTTTATATTAGACATTATATCATGTCTCTTTTATGTTAAACATTATAATACGCCTCTTGTACACGAAGAACAAATTGGTTTTCAATCATTGGACCATTTGTTTTGCAAGTGCATCAAAAAGAAAGGGATGAAATTTAAACTGTTTAAAAAAAATAAATAAAGAGGTAGTGAATCCATGGCACAATGTGCCAAAGTGGCATACATGAAAATTTTTTTTAGCTGTATGAAAATCTAAACATTTCACATCATAAAGTTCACAGTAAAAATCCTAGAGGCAGACAAAGGAAATCTGAAAAAAAAAATTTTTTTTTAAAATTACCCAATTCTGGCACACACTCTCAAAAACTTTCGTCACACCTGGCATAAATGATCCTTTATAATTAATAATCAAAATGGGCAGACAAGACGAAACACAGCACAGAGAAACAAAAAAAATGAGTAAAAACAGGAGCACTCTGCTGAAGGCTGTTTGGAGCTGAAACATGGAAAGGTGATTAAAAAAAAAACAAACTAGAAAGCTCAAGGATTATGAAGGGAAAACTGCAAAGAATACTGTCACAATACTGCATACCAGATACTACAGAGTATGAGAATGAATGGCATTTGCATGTCCCTTGCAGAACTTTGCCTCCCAAACAACACTCCTGTAGGCCTCTCGGTTGTGAGCAAGATGGCCTGTCACTGATGCATCCATTTGCAGATCCTCAACGATGTCTTGCAGCCATCTTCGTTTTGGTCTTCCTCTCTTTCTTTTTCCCATTATGTATCCTTCCAATACGGTTTTCTCTAAATTATCATGATGTTTAATGTGTCCAAAATATTTAAGTTTTCTCTTTTTAATCCTCTTTACTAGCCAGCCTTCTTCAATATTAAGCTCTTGTAGTATAGATATATTTGTTCTTTTTTGTGTCCACAATATTTGGAGAACTCTTCTGTAGCATTTGCATTCAAAGGCATTTATATGTTTCTCAGCTGTTTTGTTAAGTGTCCAGGTCTCACAGGCATATGTTGCGATGGGAAAGATGCATGCCCTTAAAAATCTTATTTTTGTGGTTCTGTCTGCTCCTCTCCACAGATTATTTGTTTTACTTTCTGAAGAGCGATAGATGTCCTCCTTTTAATTTCCCTCATTGTATCTCCATTATTAGTTAGTAGTGATCCAAGATATTCAAAACTCTCCACTTCTTCCAGTTTTTCCTCATTGATACATATTTCAGCTGCCTTGTTTGTTTTGTCAGTTGTCATCAACTTAGTTTTCTTCGCATTAAGATAGGGGTTATGCTCTTCACTGTTCTTACAGACTGACATAATTAGTTTTTCCCATTCCCTTTTTGTGTTGTGGACAGTAACACTGTATCATCAGCATATCTAACTTGAGATCATACTAGGAGAAAAAGGGTAAGAGATCACTCTACATGAAAGAAGAACAGATAAGCAAAACAACAGAAAAAATAAACTGAGCAGACTCAAAGGCATGGAATCTTAAAGACAGAAGTTTGAAATATCGGGCAGACCAAAAAAGTAAAGTAGGAATGTATCTTTCAGGTAGTTTTAAAGTATTAAGGCAAAAGGTAAAACTCCCATTTCCATGCCGTTAAGGCACACTGGGGATATGGTGTTTGGCCCGTATTTTCCGTGACCTTCAGTTCATGAAAGTGGAATGTGGTCAGTATCACATCTGGCTCGCATTTACCTTCCCAGATTTCTCTGGTACCCACTTTTAGAGGCTGGGTTGGCTCCGGGGTCTTTTTTTGGTGTGTGCCTGTAAAAATCCCTCTGAACCCAGTACCACCGCATTAGTAAACCGAGTGCCTAACCATTCAGCTAACCAGGCCCCTTTAAAGAATTAATAGGACCAAAAGTCATGTAGGATTATATCTTTCAGGTAGAATTTTAAAAATATTGGGTAGACCTAAAGTCATCTAGGAATGTACCTTTCAGCTAGAACTCTAGCTTTCAGCTAGAGTTTTAAACTATTGGGTAGAACAAAAAACATGTAGGAATATACCCCTCATATAGATTTTTACCTTACTGGGTAAACCAAAAGTCATGTAGGAATGTAGTTTTCAGGTAGAATTTTAAAGTACAGGGTTTGGGAGCATGCGTATGAAAACTGAGGCTGTGTTGGTAGCAATGGAATGGCTGGCTGCCCATTGTGTAGTTCATGGCATCACTGTGACAGATTCACAGAGCATGCTTCATATGATTCAGAAAAAACACTGCTTCGAAAAGACTGGGTTCATGTGTTAAGCCAGTTAAATGTGAAGAGCCCAACATGGTTTTATTGTCCAGAGAATGCCGGAGTACATGGCAATGACATGGTAGACAGGACTTGCTGGACGGGCTAAAATAAATGGCAGGCTGAGAATGGACAAGAGCGACATTGCTGAAGCAATATTTAATAGACTGTGGGAAAATGAAGTGTGGGAATAGAAGAACAATGTAATTGTGAAGCGACTGCTGAAGCTGCGACAAATTAAAAGTGCTGGTAGGAAATATGAACTGTTGGCAGAAAACATATCGTAAAGAACCAACATCTGATGGGAACTATTAGAAACCACACTCTTGGATGGATGCTGCAGCATGCTGAATGGGGCTATCCTGAATGTAATGATGCTGGAGTTTGAATCTGAACCTTTAATGTAATGGGCAGAACAAAAGTCATGTAGGAATGTACCTTTCAAGTAGAGTTTTAAATATTAGTAAGCCCCAAAAGCCATGCAGGATCTTTCAGGTAGAATTCTGAAGTATCAGGTTATGTCCAAAGGCAGGTAGGAATGCACCTTTTAGGTAGAATTTTAAAGTATTGGATAGGCCCAAAAACCATACTGGGCAGAAAGTTTCTGTTTCTGCACTGCTTGGCTTAGGATGATCAGTGACAATGGTAGGGAACTGAGGGTTAACTAGAAGAAAAGAAAACAAAGCAAAGATATACAACTGCTAAAAATACAATCAGAACAACACCAAATGAATGAAAGTATAGCATGTGTAGCTTAGTGTAGGTGTGGCATGTATTCTATGTGCTGGATGGACGCCTGTAACTTCTACCAACAATGCTGTCTGTTGGGCATTTCTCAGACTGTGGCTTACCTGTGTCCCATCTCTGTTCAGCAACAAAGCCTTGACATTGTCTGAATGACCTTTCAACTTCATCAGCTTCTGACACATGCGTGTGTCCCAAACACGCAAGACCTTTTCTGTTGAGCCAGACACAATAACTGAACCGGACTGGTTCATGGCCAGGCTGTAGATGGAGTCTTTATTGCCGGTTAGACTAGATGCTGAAGCCAGTTAAAAAATACTGATAACTGAATATTTGCAAAAATTCATAAATGTTGATTTCTGAATATTTCACAATCTTCACCAAACAGTTTATAAGTTACAACAGAAGGAATAAACACAGTGTTTCAATCTACACCTTCAGTGTTTCGATCTGCACCTTCATCATACAAGAGAAGTAAAGATGAAGAGAAATGAAGAAATAAAACATTAAGAATGGACAAGATCAGGTATGCCAAGCACAACCTTCTGTGTGGCCATTTGCACATATTTTTCAATATACTAGTTCAAACCTATAAAAAAAAAATGACAGGAAATAATAAATTTTAATCGTACTTAAAATATTTAAGTGTTAATGATTTATAAAGTTTCTCAAATCACATTTATCACAAAGACTATTTTATCACCTAACAGGTAAGATAAAATTCTAGTTTTCATGCCATTAAGGCATATCGAGGATATGGTATTAGGCCTGTATTTTCAAGACCATCAGCATATGAAAGCATGATGTGGTAAGTATCACGTCTAGCCAAATTTACCTTACCTGATTTCTCTGCCGCTAATTTTTAGATGTTGGGTCCACCCCCAGGGCCTTTTTGGCGTGGTGGTACCAGAATAAAATCCCCACTGCTGGAATTTCAACCTGGTGCCACCGGACTAGAAGACCGAGCGCCTAATGATTCAGCTGACCAGGTCACCTGTCACCTATTAGTTTACCATGTTATGCTAAACTTCAAACTAAGTTTGGCATAAACCAAGCTTCAGCAGGAATGGGGCCAATGTATATATGTTTCTTCTAAACTAATACTTTTAGGAGCACTATGAGTTTGGAAAATAGCAAATTCTGTACTTTTGAGCTGATCAAAACCCAAGCCTCGATGCTATCTCTGAAAGTGTTAACACACAATCCAAAATTTTACACTACATTTATAAACATTATGGAAAAAAAAAACATATCCTCATATATAAATTTTTTACTTCTACATATTAAATTACTTAATTTGTGACATTAAAAAGTAGTGCTGCATTGAATCCCTGCTACAGGAAATGAAACAGCTGGCAGACTAGCAGAGGAAGGCACAAAGAAAGAACAATTCAGACACAAAATATCACAAAAGGAAGCGAAAACACTTCTTACATCCTTCCCATGCTGTTAAACATCACATAGGGCTCACATAGTTGTTTGCCATGTTTTCCTTTTTCTTGGCGAGTCTTTCTAATTCATCAAGGTATGTTATGCCCACTGAACTGGCTTCTCTTAACAATGTCCTCTTTAGAGTTTCACATGGTCGACCTCTTTTTCTTCGGCCTGTTGTGCTCCACTTGATAGCTTGTTTTGGTATTCTCTGATTGTTTCTTCTCATCACGTGGCCTACATATGTCCATCTTCTTTTTCTGATCACCCATGAGACAGGTTGTTGTTTGCTCATCTGTCTTATCTCTGTGTTGTTCTTGAATTCGTTCTACTTTATACCGAGTTTTTAACACTAGTTAAAAGGACATACCAAAACACCTGGAGGCAGAGGGCAAACACCAGATCCCTACAGGACCCCCATACTAAGATTAAACAAACAACCAACCACAATCTTCAGTTTATAAACCAGACACTGCTGACTGAATGCTCATCTCCACAAGATAAAGGCCGCGCCAACAGCCCAATGCATGTGCCAAGACAGCCCCCAGACTCCTGAACACATACTACAGACCTGCAACATATACAGAGACCCCAAAGCCTAAGTATGGCCCAGAGAAAGAGACACAGTACAGAAACTCTGGGGTTCCTAAGAAGACCTCCTGCTGACAGCAGGATTCATGGAGGCAACCTGACTCCTTGCTTAGAAAGCTGAGAATATGAAACTGAATGCAGAATAAGAAATTATCCAATTTTAGCAATGGTTTGGTGGAGGTCAGAGTAATATGGCATGCTGAACAGCATTAACTTCTGGAATCCATCAGTCAGCCAGTAGGACTGTGTATGAGAGTGTGAGACTGTGTATGAGATTGTATATGAAAGTGTGTATGAGAGTGTGAGACTGTATGAGATTGTGTATGAAAGTGTGTATGAGAGTGTGAGACTGTGTATGAGTGTGAGACTGTATGCGAGTGTGGGACTGTGTATGAGTGTGAGACTGTGTATGAGTGTGAGACTGTGTATGAGAGTGTGAGACTGTGTATGAGTGTGAGACTGTGTATGAGTGTGAGACTGTGTATGAGTGTGAGACTGTGTATGAGTGTGAGACTGTATGAGAGTGTGAGACTGTGTATGAGTGTGAGACTGTATGCGAGTGTGGGACTGTGTATGAGTGTGGGACTGTGTATGAGTGTGGGACTGTGTATGAGTGTGAGACTGTGTATGAGTGTGAGACTGTGTATGAGTGTGAGACTGTGTATGAGTGTGAGACTGTGTATGAGTGTGAGACTGTGTATGAGTGTGAGACTGTGTATGAGATTGTATATGAAAGTGTGTATGAGAGTGTGAGACTGTGTATGAGATTGTATATGAAAGTGTGTATGAGAGTGTGAGACTGTGTATGAGTGTGAGACTGTATGAGAGTGTGAGACTGTGTATGAGTGTGAGACTGTATGAGAGTGTGGGACTGTGTATGAGAGTGTGAGATTGTGCATGAGAGTGTGAGACAAGACTTTGAGGGTGTGTGCAAGCAATTCATGAATATCAATTACTGAATAATGACAACATGGAGTACAACTAAACAAGATGAAAACCAGATGCAAACCTTCGAGAAAAGAATCCTGAGAAGAATTTATAGACTGGTAAGAGACTCTGTAAATGGAAGATAAGAAGTTAGAAAGAAACCTACACACTGTTTCTCCGCTTATAACAGCCATTATGAAAAACAACAGGCTGAGGAATTTAGAGAGAATGCAGAAGGATGGCAAACAAAGAAGCCCTATACAGAAGTGATGAAAGGGGACAGACCTAGACAACGATGGCGAGACACACTAGAAGAAGATATAAGGAGCTCTTGGAATCAATGCTGGCAAGAAAAGATCAAGAACAAAGAGGAATGGAGATGTCTTGCCTGCAGCTGTGAGTCTCAACAGGTCAGAAAGCTGAATTCAGCAGCTGCTCACAGAAGATGAGGAACAACAACAATCTCCACAGAACTGAGAAAAAAAAAAATCCTTACATGAAGTTTGGCTGTCAGTCAGTCAGTCAGTCAGTCATTTGCATGTCCCTTGCGGAACTTTCCCTCCCTAACAGCTCTTCTGTAGGCCTTTCGGCTGTAAGCAAGATGCCCTGCTGCTAATGCATCCATTTGCAGATCATCAACAATGTCTTGCAACCATCTTCGGCTTGGTCTTCCTCTCTTCCTTTTTCTCATTATGTATCCTTCCGAGACGGTCTTCTCTAGATTATCAGTTTAATGTGTCCAAAATATTTAAGTTTTCTCTGTTTAATCCTCTTTATTAGCCAGCCTTCTTCAATATTAAGTTTTTGTAGTATGGATAAAACGCCTTAAAACCTCTCACTCCCGCTGCCTTGTTTGGCTGTACTGGATTAAAAAGAAGTCCATAACAGTTCTGCTATACTGCTAAATTACACTTGGGCAGAGTATAAGATTTTTTTCCCCTGGCTGATATAAGATTAACACGAAAACTCACTTGTGACAGTATTGTTTGATGCTGTAAGTGCGGTCAGCGTGTTCACATCCCACAGAAAAATCTGCCGATCAAGTCCCGCTGATGCAACCTGCTCTCTGTCCTTTGCATAGGCAAGAGCTTTCACGTAATCTTTGTGTGTACGTAAAGTGGACATGCAAAATCCCTTGTGAGCATTCCAAACCTTCACTGTTGTATCACTTGATGCTGAGATCACTGTGATGGAAATAAGTGATACATACTAGTGGAAATGAAATGAACAATTACTAATAAATATTTAGAGAACATCGGTAAATAGTTTAATTATTCTTCTCCTTCTTCCTCCCCACTAAAACTGCAATCAAGATGTTCTTTGCCGTTGGTGTAGTGAAGGTATTGAGGCACATCGGGTTGGGAGTGGGTTACAGTGACTTTTTTTTTTTTCAGTTTCTAATTGGAGCTAAAAAAACAGAGTGCGCAATTCTTTTTTTTTTCTTTTTTTTCTGTTTATTTTTTTCACTTCACCACCAGCACGGAGACTATGGTGACCCCTACTCCATTAGCCAGACTAAGCCTGCTACTGGGGGGGGGGGGGGGGTAATTCAACAGAAAAGTGAGACAGGACCTTAGTCAGCCCATGGTTCACTGATCCTGATGTCACTTGATGCCACTTATGGGTCGCCGACTGTTAAACCGGGCAATGTCTTCGCCCTCAACTAGTTTAATACTGTTAGTCAGACTGGATCATCACCCTTACTTGCCAAGCAAGTCCATGGGTGCTCTTCAAGTGTGCAGTGACTGGTGGCATCAGTTCTGTGTGTTCACTTACATTTCTTCTTGTGTCCTTAACACATGACAAGCACACCTGGCATCACTGTGTTTTGTTCCACATTGTTTTGTCTTCATCAGAGATATGCCATTATTGTGATCGCTGAAATCTTCTGTCGGAGATATCCCATTAACGTGGTCACTGAAATCTTCTGTCAGAGATATCCCATTAACGTGGTCATTGAAATCTTCTGTCAGAGATATCCCATTAACGTGGTCACTGAAATCTTCTGTCAGAGATATCCCATTAACGTGGTCATTGAAATCTTCTGTCAGAGATATCCCATTAACGTGGTCACTGAAATCTTCTGTCAGAGATATCCCATTAATGTGATCCCTGAAATCTTCTGTCAAGAAATATCCCATTAACACGACCACTGAACATCTATTATTATCATGTGCCATGCTCAACAGAATTGGTGATCATCTCCATCTTGTGCAATCCTTGGCATTTCCAAACAGTTGAAATGCTTTCCTTTTTCTCCGTGCCACTTGGTCAGTCTGCTAAGATATTTTTCTCTTGACCGTCCTCTCTTCCTTTTTTTCCTCTGAGTTTTCCCAGTCATTACTAAGTTTTCTATTTTCTCATGACATGTCCAAGAAATTTTAGATTGTCTTTTGCTTATAATTATAACTAGTTTCTTTTGTTCTGAAACTTTTTGAGGACTTCTTCATTTTATATATGTCAGGTGTTTGCTGCATTTTGCTCCAAAACCATAATTCTGTTGCTTCCAATTTCTTTTGTCATCTTTTCTGTTAACTGTTAAAGTTTCACAACCACGTAGCAATATTTGCTGCATAAAGCACTGTAATACTCTTTTCCTCACTTCTAGAGGTATCTTATTTGTTAATATCTTCTTCATGTCATAAAAAAGGCTGCTTTTGCTTTACCTATTCATGATTTTATTTCACTTGTGCACTTGCATCAGTTGTTTTTTTTCGGGGGGGTTTTTTTTTATGTTCCAAGATAACAATTTATTTACTTGTGTATGATTAATAATAACAACAGAATTATGTTTTCATTCACCGAAATATGCTTTAACTAAACCTTTGAAATGGTTTTACAGAGAAAAGACTGGCCATATAAACTAAGTAGTGTACATTTGAACTTTCATGACAGCTCGATATATCTGAAATAAAATTGACCACACAACGGACAGCTTTCAGGTAACTCATTTTACACAGTAATAACATACTGAATCCAAGAGATCTCAGAGCCCAGGTATGGATGGCCCCGAGAGAGAATCAAGGAGGAGAAAATCTGGAGTTTCTATGAAGACCTCCTGCTGGCAGCATGACTCATGGAGGTAACCTGGGCTTCCTGTTTAGAAAGCTGAGCAATGTGAAACAGAATGCAGAAGAAGCAGCAGCAGAATCTAAGAAAACTCACATGTTCTTCCGCCACAGCACAAAACTATGTCATTCACCCAGTCCGTATGATGCTCCATAGACAAAATGTAGGGATCCTGAAAGATAAGTTTTAAACAGCAATTACATCACAAATTGACAATGAAACTAATTTTTTAAAAAATCAATGAAGAATGAAATGACTGACAATGAACAAATCATAAGGGTCAAAATTATGAGTTTTTAAGGGCTCGCAGAGGCAAATGGGATACAGTGTTAGTGCTTATATCTTCCTTGACTTGCCAACAGACTAGATGGTGAGCAACCCCAGCTACTTTTACTTCCTCAGCTCCAAGAGAAGCCAGGCAGCCATTTCTACAGCCAGGCTGTCTGGTGATGCTTCTGGCTAGACCCGAACCAGTGACCTCACTATGGGAGACAGTGCATACCTTCATGACATCACAAGTACAAGTATGTCCCTGACAAAAGTGACAGTCCTTCTCGAGCTTCTCTCCAAGTTACCACAGTTTTTTCTCCTGGTGATGGTCAGTCAGTCAGTCAGTCATTTGCATGTCCCTTGCAGAACTCTGCCTCCCTAACAGTTCTTCTGTAGGCCTCTCAGTTGTAAGCAAGATGCCCTGCAGCTGATGCATCCATTTGCAGATCATCAACAATGTCTTGCAACCATCTTCGGCTTGGTCTTCCTCTCTTTCTTTTTCCTATTATTTACACGTCCAAGACTGTCTTCTCTAAATTCTCATGATATTTAATGTGTCCAAAATATTTAAGTTTTCTCTGTTTAATCCTCTTTACTAGCCAACCTTCTTCAATATTAAGCTCTTGTAGTATGGATATATTTGTTCTTTTTTGTGTCCATGGTATTTGAAGAACTCTTCTGTAGCATTTACATTCAAAGGCATTTATGTGTTTCTCAACTGTTTTGTTAAGTGTCCAGGTCTCACAGGCATATCTTGTGATGGGAAAGATGCATGCCCTTAAAAATCTTATGTGTTTGTCACATGGCTGATTTATTTCTCTTAGAACTGACACTCTCATTATTAATTCTGTCTGCTTGTCTTCACAACATGAAAACATACATGAGAAATTCTTAATCTGTTGAACAGGTGGTTTCCGATGTTACTGAATGGAGTAAAGACGCCTATGCTGGAGTGATGAGTGGTTATCGGCATGGACCGGCAAATCAGACCCAAAGAAGACCTTACTTCACCTAGTAGCTATGCTCCTGGCAATCGGCAATACTTCACTAACAGTAACAAATTAGATGAAATATGTACTATGAGTGAAGAAAGGACAGAATCACAGGATCAATAACATAATAATGAAAACCACACCACAGGAAAAAGCAGAAGGAAAAAAGAGCAAGCGGGCAGCAACAAAATAGACTGGCGGACAACATGAAAAAACTCAACTGATTGAACTTGGCTTTGTGCCCTGCAAAAATGAAGGACAGAACAAGTTGAAGGGGGCCAATGCATCCAACTTTTCTTCAGAAGAAGACACATGATGATGATAGTATCAGATTTATGTATTCAATCACCCTGTTAACAAGGCAGGGTTATCCATGGTCACTATGATTGTGGAATATGGCCAACAGTTAATTTCTTGTCCCACACTGGGTCTTCATGCAACAAACATAATCCACTCCCTATCCAGCTTGATGTCTGCAAAAGCAACTTTCAAGTGGGACTGGAATACAATTTTTTTTTTAAAAAAAATTCTGAATCAGACCTCTGTGAGAGTCAGGAAGAGAGTGCTACAGTGTTACACTGAACCAATTCTGTCTTATGGATGTGAAGCCTGGAAAGTCAGTAAAGAGACACAAAGAAGGCCAGAATCAGCTGAAATGTGGTTCTTAAGGAGAATGCTGAAAGTACCACCATCAGCGAGAAAATCAAATCAAGGAAGTTCTGAAAGAGGCACAAAAAAAAAAAACAAAAAAAAACAAGGAAAATTATAACAAAGATCAGAAAATGAGAATCCAAATTTGTGGGGCATATTTGGAGGAGAAACTAAAGCACCTAATGGCAACAGGGAAGATTGAAGACACAAGAAACAGGTAGACAGAGAGAAAAGATGTTGGAAGGTTTGGCATCCTGGCACAGGAAATGCTATGTGACAAAGCCTGTTGAGATGCACATAGGATCGAGGGTCATGGAAGGACACGATATCCTGTGCCTGTCGGCTGGAACCCTGAGAGAGAAAGGGACAGACCTAAGAAGGATTCTTAAAAGACTCCGTCACCATTACGATCATGTCAGTTCCCTTGCCTCCCCTGTAAAAGACTGAAATAATACAACTCATCATGAAGGTTGAAAGTCATGTGTCATGTGTAATTTGTTAAACTTGACAAATTCATCATCTCTTTAACACAGGGTTTCTCAATCTTTTTTCTGTTTATGACATAAACCGTTCCCCCCACTTCTGCAACAAAATGTGCCCCCATGCCTTCTCCCAGTTCTTCACCCTCTGAAAATGGAGGTCGTTCATACACTCTCTTTTGGCCCTTCAGTGTCTAAGACACATGGGGCTGTATATAACAAGAGATTTTTACTTTTGTTGGTCCTTTGACATCTTATTATCTCACATCAACTTTCCACCACTTACAACCTCAGTGCTATAGAAAAATGGTATTTATGAATTTTGGTTCCCCCCCCCCTTTCCAATAATTTAGGGGCAGTCCTCCAATGGGCTGTACTATCACAGGGAAACCCTCCTCTAATATGGTCATCCTCAAATACAGCAAAGAGAATTATAAACTTGATTACTTTGTTTGTTCTGGTGTTCCATATCCGAATAATCGAGTCCCGACCAGCAGAATACAGTCGACAGAGGTAAGGGTCGAACTGTAGTGCATTCACACCAGATCTGTGACATCTCTCCACTTCATCTCTAATAACAAATGACACCTGTGACGATTAGAAAAAAATGATGACTGTGACAATAAGAAAAATCATCTCTCTATTTCATCTATAATTAAAACAAAACAAAAAAATAAATGAAACTTCTCCATTTCACTTTCAATGACCATTGCCGAAGAAGAAATCTCAACAAAGATCTGCTTGGACAGTCAGACTTTGAAAACAAGTGAAGGATTTTAAATATCTAGGTAGTATTACATTTTCATCTAGGAAAATCAATGCCGTAACTGAGAACAATGAACTTTCCGCCCTGACGAAAGCAAACCAGGTCACTGGACAAAAGACACCTTTACTGAAATGCAAATACATCACAACTGAAACAAAAAAAAAGCACTGTACAATACAACACAGTTTTGCTCCCTGCTCTGTGCTACCAATGTCAAACATGGACACTAACTACTAAAAACACTAAAAAACAAATCATCACTACAGAAATGAGATTCTTAAAATGACCAAAATATGAAATGATACCATTATGGCAAAGGCTGGAGTAACTCCATTGTTACACAACATCCAGAAACAGCAAGTCAAACGGTCTGGCTATGTTGCATGGTTACCACCAGACGATATGCTACAGAAAAAATTCACACTTAAGATCTGTAAGTAACAAGGGAAGAGGGCGCCCACGCAAGAGATGGGTAGAGGAAATTACTGAGACCTTAAATATCCCACTATATGAAGCAACTTGTAGATTCCTAACTAGACGTCTATTTGTCAACATTGATTCAGATACATGGGGATGTCGACAAGATTTTCAGTTACAAAATGAGGTGTCTAATCGCATTTTTTTTTAAAAAATGTATGGCTTCAAAAACGTACGACACTGTTATTCGCTCCAACTGCTGAATCATTTGTTATTTTATGCCAATGCCAAGTAAATACTTTGCAGTTCTTTGCACTGAACTAACATGCCTCCGTGAAGTTTCTGGTAGTAAACATATAGAATACCTGAACCTTCTTGCGACTTTGATTTGTCGATCCTTTATGCAAAGACATGCCTAATGCACTCGATACAGATGTCGATCATGGGAAATACTAATTTATAGTTAGTCCAATCGTTATGTACTGGTCTCTGTTTTATGATTGCACATCAAAACAATTTTGAACAACACAGGCGGCCATTTTTAGACGACAGCGAATCGATTTAAAGCAGGTAAATAATTACATATCCGATTACGTGTATTCGTTCTAGTAGTAGTAGTAGTAGTAGTAATAGTTGTAATAGTAGTAGTAGTAGTAGTAGTAGTAGTAGTCGTTGTACAGTAGTAATAATAGTAGTAGTTGTAGTAGTAGTAATAGTAGTAGTTGTAGTAGTAGTAATAGTAGTAGTAGTAGTAGTACCAGTAATGTATTATTAGTAGGCATAGTAAAGAAAGCATCAGTAAATGTAGTAGTAGTAGTAGTATATTTTTATTAATCGATATAGTAACTACAACATCCGTAACAGTAGTAGTAGTGTATTATTATTAGTCGACATAGTAATGACAACATCAGTAGTAGTAATAGTAGTAGTAGTGTATTATTATTAGTCAACTTAGTAACAATATCAGTAGTAGTAGTAGTAGTAGTAGTAGTAGTAGTAGTAGTAGTAGTAGTAGTAGCAGCAGCAGCAGCAGCAGCAATATCAAACTAACAATTATTCACGAAATAACAGAAAAGTTAACTCTAAATCAGGTTCTAATTTATAAGACTTCAGTCATTTACATGTCCCATGCGGAACTTTGCCTCCTTAATAGCTCTCCTGTAGGCCTCTCGGTTGTGAGCAAGATGCCCCGCTGCTGCTGCATCCATTTGCAGATCATCAACGATGTATTGAAGCCATTTTCGCCTTGGTCTTCCACGTTCTTTTTCCCAATTATGTACCCTTCCAAAACGATCTTTTCTAAAGTCTCATTACGTTTAATATATCCAAAATATTTAAGTTTTCTGTGTTTAATTAATCTTCTTCACTAGTCAATCTTCTTTAATATTAAGTTATTGTAGTACGGATACATTTGTTCTGTATGTGTGTATGTGCGCGCGCGCGCGTGTGAACGACTCTTCCATAGTATTTACATTCAAAGACATTTATGTGTTTCTCAGCTGTTTTGTTAAGTGTTCATGTCTTACGGTCATATGTTGCGATGGGAGATATGCATACCCTTAAAAATCTTATTTTTGTAAAACTGTCTGTTGCTCTCCACAGCTTCTTTGGTTGTTATAAGACGTTATAAGAGGTGCATGCCCGAAAACTCTTTTGAATAGAAGAAAATTTTCAAGGTAATTGAAATATATTGCAACACGTATGAAAAATGGGCCCCGATAATCAATTAAATAGCGAACGCCCAGAAAGAAGCAGCCCACGATGTAGACCAAAACTGAAATAATAACGATATTTGCCAAGCGTGCCCGCATATTTACATCAATTACGATACCTGGGAAGAGCTAACAAAAGACTGTGTCATAAGGGCAGGTCCGGCCTTTTGGGATCTTGCTTCCCCGTGTACGTCCAGCCTCGCCACCTATTTCTCACATTGACATTTAATATTTTAAAAACCGATTACGGTGTATGTCAAATAAGCGTTATCATGTCCAATCGTTAATTTTAAATAGCGTAAACTAATGAAAAAAAATCATAAGATAAACCATAAATTTAATATCATAATCATCGTTGCCATCGTCATGATAAAGATAATGTGAAAAATATTTCAATGATTGCTGCGACTCGTTGAAGTGAAATTTGCTTTTGCAGTTTGTATAATTTTTATCCAGATATTCCGACTTTAAAGTGTAGTAAATTTTTTTAAAACTTTAACTCCAGCTGTCTTAAGTTGATAAAATTTAACTTGGGGTTAGAAGTGATAGAATGCGTTCACTTTTGTTGCTGGTATTGAAAAAAAAATCTGACCTGAAATTTATCCTTTATATTTTAAACAAAAAACTTATTCAATAAATAATTGTTTCTGTCATGTATTTTACTGGATAGAAAAATGCGAGTGTTTAAAAAAATTAAGCAAATACATTAACTTAAAGTAACAAAGATACATATTCTTGTAAATACAAAAAATGAATAAGAATTCACAACATTTAAGAGTAATCGATCTTTCAAAAGAATTTATAATTTTTCAGTCCATTGAAGAGCCCTGGTATATATGCATCAAACTTTGTTTAATAATTGCATATCTTTATGATTACTACTAATTCATTTTCACAAGAACTATTGCTATATATCACTAACTTTTAAATACATTTTATGATTCTGAAATATTTGGACATATTAAAACGTATTCCACCACGAACATAAAACGCAAGCAAAAAGTGCTATATATAAGTAATTCGATATACAGAGTATGTGATCAGCCTTCTCGGGGAAACCCAGTTGGTTACTGACTCATAACCCATACTATGTTAAGACTCACGATGAGTCAAGGTCCCCACAGAGTCAACTAGAGCCCGGTTGACTTGAAAAGCTTTGGGACCTGGGAGGTTCTTCCCATAACACACAGGTCAAGGGTATAGTACTGGGGTGGTAAGGTAGATGATGGCGGATCACTATATGCACAACAAAACATCACTATGTGAACGGGGTGGCTTCTAATGTCTAGGCACTAGCTCACAGCCCTTCCTGTTGTTGCTTCACGCTTCCTGGTATTTGTGGCCGCATTCATTGTTAGGCGGTGAGGGTATCATACCTGGGAGCGCAATACCACTATTAAAAAAAAATCTCTCAGCATAAGTTGAAAATACTCATTTTTAAAACCTGCCATTACTGATAACATGTCTTGTATGCGTACGTGCTGTTACCCTCGATTTAGCCAAAATTTGCGAAATATTACTGTAAAAAGCTGCATAAGACATTATCGTATGTAAAAAAAAGAAGAAAAAAAATCTATTCATTGTAGTTTACATATGAAAAATCTTTAGAAAAGATTAATATTTTGGGACAACCGTTTTTTTTTCCCTGATTCAACGATAGCCTGAAGTGCCCCCCCCCCCCCCACCACCACCACAGTGGGAAAAGACACCGGAAAGCTTTTTCACCAATGTTTGCTCAGTCAGTCAGCCATACATATGTCCCTTGCAGAACTTTACTTCCCTAACAGCACTCCTGTAGGCCTCACGTTTGTAAGCAAGATGGCTGTTGCTAGTGCATCCATTTGCAGATTATCAACGATGTCTTGCACCCATCTTCGCCTTGGTCTTTCTATCTTTCTTTTCCCCATTATTCACCCTTTCAAGACTGTCTTCTCTAGATTCTCATGACGTTTAATGTTTCCAAAATATTTAAGTTTTTTCCGTTTAATCTTCTTTATTAGTAAACCTTCTTCAGTATTAAGTTCTTTTAGTATGGATATATTTGTTCTTTTTTTTTGTGTGTCCGTGATATTTGAAGAACTCTTCTGTAGCATTTACATTCAAAGACATTTATGCGTTTCTCATATGTTGTGTTAAGCGTCCAGGTCTCACAGACATATTTAGCGATGGGAAAGTTGCATGCCCTTAAAAATCTTATTTTTGTAGTTCTGTCTGTTCCTCTCCACATCTCCTTTAGTTGTTTTACTTTTTGAAGAGCTATAGATGTCTTCCTTTTAATTTCTCTCACTGTATCTTCATTATTAGTTACTAACGAGTTTACCGCCATGCTCGTAACAATAATGTAAGCACCTAGTCTTTTTATGCTTTCTGTCACACCTATAACAATGCCACAAACCTTGATATTGGACTAATTTAAAGATTTTAATAGTGAGGAGTCAATGGTACTGAAAGAATTCTTGAAGCTATGATCAAGTCTTGCTATAATGCTTATTTTCTTTTTTACAGCTAGTTAGAACATGTTCTAAATGTACTACTCTATGGAAGTGAATGCTGGAAAATCACACAAACAAAAAAAAATAGAAAACAAGTTGAATTACCTTCCAGACTAAATGTTTACGAAGAATTAGAAGAATATTTTGGCCAAACACCATGAGAAATAACATATTGTTGGCAGAAATGCAGATGAAGCCACTGACAGCAATTATTGAGGAAAGACGCTGGCGATGGTTGAGACATGTGCTCTGGATGACTGACGACTCATTAAAAAAAAATCACAGGGGAAAAGAAGTAAGGGTAGACTAAAAGAGACATGGAGAAGAACAACAAAGAGGATGTTGAGCAACAGAGGGCTTACTTGGGCAAGAACGGAAAAAAAGGCAAAGGACAGGCATCTATGGAAAACCCTTGCGGAAGCCCCATTTGCCTTGAGCACGTAAGGTTTAGAGAGAGTTAGGGCATGTAGCGAAATAAAACCCGTAACTGAACCAGCTCAAAAGAGGATTAAAAATGTAGTAAGTATTTTAATGTCTCTAACTGTGAATTCGA
The DNA here is from genome assembly GCA_009760885.1 of Achatina immaculata. Taxonomy (NCBI): domain Eukaryota; kingdom Metazoa; phylum Mollusca; class Gastropoda; order Stylommatophora; family Achatinidae; genus Lissachatina; species Lissachatina immaculata. The sequence continues at coordinate 4,666,644 of CM019701.1, forward strand.
TGTAGGATGTGTAATTGCAGTGAATATTATTTGTAATAACTGTGTAAATCAGTAAGTGGGGTAAGCTTATAATAGCTAGTTTTCGAGTAGCTGAGAAATCACACATTGTTTCTATCTATCTATCTATCTATCTATCTATCTATCTATCTATCTATCTATCTATCTATCTATCTATCTATCTATCTATCTATCTATCTATCTATCTATCTATCTATCTATCTATCTATCTATCTATCTATCTATCTATCTATCTATCTATCTATCTATCTAATCTAATCTAATCTAATCTAATATAAAGCATGACTCAGTTGTTGTATCTATTATATTCCTCTTCCAAAAATGTGTTAGTTTATAATGAATGTGAGAACGTAATAAAGTTTATTTAAAATAGCTGCATAAAGTCAATCGAGTGTATGGAAAGAAAGTGTACATTAATTATTTACGTATTCATTCTTTGCCTTTTCATCCATATTATGTTTAATAACAAATGCTGAATATCTGTGACTGAATGAAAGTTGTGTGATGAAGGGCAGAATGGTAGCCGGGCCTGCGTGTCCAATTCTTAACTCTTCGAAAACATTCGTTCTCTCTCTCTCTCTCTCTCTCTGTGTGTGTTGTCCGAAGACGTTGTACCGTTTTGGCAATCAGCGACCCATAGCTAACATACCACCGTCAAGGTTGGTGAACCACAACTGACTAAGACCCTGTCCCGTTGGTACCCCCAGTAACAGGCCTAGCCTAGCTAAGGGGCTGTCTCGTGGTGGAGTCTGCTAAAGAAGTGCACACCCACTGTATTTTAGCTGTACTCTGGGACTGAAAAAATAGCTGTCATAACCTACTCCCACGCCGATACGATGCTGTGCCTCAACACCTCCACAGCACCGGCTGCAAAGAACACCGGCTCGCAGTTACAGGGAGATAGCACAAGACAAGACAAGACAAGACAAGACAAGACAAGACAAGGCAAGGCTAGACGACCCTCTATGGCGTTCCATTTCACTATTTTCTTTCGTTTCTGTGTCATTATTACTATTACTGTTGTTGTTGAATGACGACAATCACATCAAGAGGATGATCGAAATGGAGTAGAAGAGGGGGAAGTGAACTTTGTTTTTCCGAAAGAAGTGGTTTAGCGAGTGTTACCCACAACCAGTGCGTGACTGGGTCCATCAGCAGGCGCACGCTTCAGTGAGTGTTGGAACGGAAGGCGGAGCACGCATGGGAATGCCCGGAGTGTGTTGATACCAGTCTCTGGCTACATTTACAGTTATAATTGCTGTATAAAATACATAAGATTAGTTTAATACATGAACTGATGGTTAACAAAAATTCAGACGTAAAATAATTTTTTTTTCGGCTCTCCTCCTATACGCTAGTTCTCAGTTGTAAATATATTCATGAACTTAAGACATTTGTTTGCTTTTTCAACTGAAGCGCCCAAGAACAGAGTAGGGAAATCGCGTTTTCTGAGTATTTTTTGTGTGTGTTGAAAGCTCTCTTATGCACTTATATGTAGTCGTGCAAAATTGTTATTATGCTTTTTTTAAAAATATACACTGGCTGGCTGAATGGTTAGGCGCTCTATCTACTAATCCGGTGGTACCAGGTTCAAGTCCCAGCAGTGAAGATTTTGTTTGTTTGTTCTGGGACCACCGCACCAGAAAGACCCCGGGGTCCACCCAGTCTCTAAAAATGGGGTAAAGAGAAATCTGGGAATGTAAATGCGGCCACACGTCACATTTTCATGGTCTTGGAAATACGGGCCTAACACCGTATCCCCGATATGCTTTAATGGCGCGGAAACGGGGATTTTACCTTTTTATGTACGTATACGAGTTATAAAATTACAAGTTGTGCTCCACATTTCGACGGAGATTACTGTGCGAGCAGGACTGTCCTGTAAGAGTATTTTGTCCTACAATTATTGATGAATATGTGCTTATGTTTCTTTCCTTAAATAACTA